>VZUI01051604.1:0-41999 GCA_013401135.1 Cettia cetti
CTTAGTGTAGATATTCTGTTTGTTAAATAAATAGTTTAATAGTTTTTTCCACTTTTTCTCTGAGGAAATTTTTCCTGAACTGGCTGGGGGGAGGGGCTGTTTGGGTTTGCCTCCCAGCGGAACCCCCTTCAGAGGTTTCCTCCCAAATTTACCCTAAACCAAGACAAGATTTTAGTATAAATTTTAAAAAAATAGGAAATGTTTTAACCAGAGTCCACTAAAGTACAAAATATAGCTAAGATTCTGAAACAACAGTCTGTAATCAAACAATACAACATCTGATTTAAAGAATAATGAGAAATGATGTAACAATCATAAGATTAATAGAATTTAGTAAGATTACAATAAACAGAAATGTCTTTATCAGGTCTGGAAGACACTTAAGCATTAGGACATATTTGAAAACATGGCTAAAAAATGCATTTGAGATTAAACACACATCTTCTTTTCTGAAGATCAAAAGTACCTAGTTTGTTTACTGACTCCTCATCTCTCTCCAACACCACTCTGTATTCACTGCTCATCTCTTAACACATAGTTTAAACTCTGTGCTTTTGGGTAGAATTTTTTTTTTTATTATGACTGCAGTTTGCAGTAGGCTGCTTGGTCAAGATTAAGACCCCACAGGTAACATTCACAAATATGAATATTAAGTACATGTGTGCTCCACGAAAGAATTACAAGGATGATGACGATAAACACAAATATGCTCCTCGATTTTGAAGGTGTTTTTAAAGCCACAAATACATACTTAGGGGCACAAAATGCTTCACAAATTTTTAATAAAAAGGCCATTGCTAAATTTATGAATTATGCTTAAAACTGTTACTTGACAAAAACACTGGCTCTATTAACACCCAAAAAAACCCCTTTCATCCGTCTAATGAACAAAAACCTCTTTGAAGAGGCACAAAAATCTGTTTGGGGCTTGTAATCACAATGTTGTATCACTGAACAGGACACTACAAAAAAAAAGAACTTAGGATCAGCCACATGTTACCTTTCCCTCAACATTATTTTAAAGTAACAACTTTTATGTAGAGACTGTGAAAAGTAAAGTCAAAATTAAGTTTAGCATAAGCAAAGAGAGCTGCAGAATCAGTCTGGATTCAGCCAGCAGAGAGAAAGCCTTACCTGCTTACATGCCTGCCGACACTCCACAGCAATAGCCAGCTCACAGCAGCCCAAACCAACCCACCCGTCAGACTTTTTCAAAACTCCTTGGGAAACAAGATGACAGATTTATTAGAGTAGAAAGAGAAACTATGCCACCATTTTCCCTTCTCTCTGCTTTTCAAATTTGATAATCCTGTTCTCATTCAAGAAGCCTATGTACAGATTACATTTTTATTGGAATTCCAAAACAATAAACTTGAAGCAAAAACCACAAGTCCATGTTTTTATAAATGCTGAAACTAGCAATCAGTGAAGTACCTTCCATACATTAAGGTTAAAGATGTTTTATGCAAACTGCTTTATATGTTCAACAGAAATACTCGATTTTGATAATCCATCTAATCTGAAATATAAGACAACAAAAAACATCAGGAAAAAATCTAATTAAAACTGAGAACATCATCTCTTACAGATACATCCTGTTGTTTGTTTCAACAGCACATTTCTCAGCTAACTAACAATGCAGAAAATGTTATGTGTTCTTTCTCCAAACTTCCTGTGGCATTTTTGGTCTGGATGCAGTTAAATTTCTTCAGCTGAGCTGGCATGAGGCTATGTTTTGGACTTCTGATTAAAAGTGTCGACACCACAGGGATGTTACTGCAAACACAGGCAACATCCAGGGTGTTTTTCCACAGGGAAAAGAGTAGGTTGGCAGTAGGCCTCACAAGTAGATTGACAGTGACAAAGAGATCAGGAGAGGACATTGCCAGCACAGCTGACCCAGTGCCATTCCACACCACATGGCACCATGCTCAGCCATAAAAGCTGGGGGTTGAGGATGGCAGGGGCTGTCACTGCTTGGGGACTGGCTGGGCATCAATTGGTTGGTGCTGAGCAATTATTTTCTTTTGCATCACTTGTTTTTCTTGGGTTTTCTCCTCCTTTCTTTCTTGTTTATCCTTCCGTTTAAAAATTATAAATTGTCTTTATCCCAACTCATGGGTTTTCTCTCTGTTGCTCTTTGATTCTCCCTTCACTCTCACTGATGGGAGAATGAGCAAACACTGTGTGGTAATTAGCAGCCTACTGGGGTTAATCCACAACACTTCCTCTGTCATTTATCTCCCCAGCAACATGGTTTCATAGCCAGAACCATCTCCAATAGAACTTTCTCATCTCCCTGTCTCTCTTAATCCATTTATTTCACTGTTTACATTATCCTCATTTCATACCATAAAATTACATAGAAATATGGTAAAAAGCTGCCATAAGTTGTTTCATCCTCTTAATGTAATAATAAATACAGATTTTCTAATGTTTTCCAAACAACAGAAATAACATAAAAGAAAGCATTTCTGTATCTCTTTCTCATGTAACTTTAAAGACAGAAATAAAGGGAAAGTTTGATCTGTGCAGCTGCCCAGCAGCTCTGACAAACTTGTTACATTCCTTTTCTTAGGACAGGTGGTAGAATTACTTAATTGATATGAACCACTCATTTTTGTTACAAATATTTTTTTTTAAAGCAGTACTTTATTACATACAAAAATTAAATTCTTTATGTAGAAATAAAAAAGCAGAAGAATCAACAAATTAATTTTAAAAATTGCTCTTAAGCCTAGTGGAAATGCCTATTTAGAAGACCCACATGGGATGTCCAGTCTTAAAAAACAGAGTGAAAGAGCTAGGTGTAAGATCTTAAATTTAAATGCTAAGAAAACACTTGGAAAAAAAGTAATAAAAAATAACTGCAATCAGCGGAAAACAATGGCCAACTGGTATTTATCATGAAGAAAGTTGTGTTTAAAACACACTTGGTCGGCTTTACAAACACAGGTGGCATAGAAGGTCTTTCCAGCATCTGTCTTTCATGACATTCATCCCAATAGATAAATTAAGAAAATGCACTAATGGCAAATTTATAAAGGAGGAGCAAAATCTTCACAAAGCAAAATGAAGACATTCCCTGTGGAAATTAAAATACACATAACAGTTATTAAAATACAAATTAAAAGCTTAATGCTTGATGCAAGTAAGGTAGCAGCAGGTGGAAACAAGTAATTGCTCAGCAGGTGGAGGGAGTAGAGGGTCAAAGGTGCACTACATCTTCTGGTTGTAGCCTGCATTCTGTCAGTTTGACCATCTGAATTGTTCAGATAACCTGCAGGCGCTGCAGGCCACTGATCCATAGGTCTTTCTGGGGTCTCTCAAAATCCTCTTGACATCTATTCAGAGTACTGCCTCAGCTTTCCCATTCACACTAGTTCAAAGCAGCTGTGAAGTACAGTGTGAACTGCATGTACAGCTCACCTTTCACTTCCACAGCTGGGGTGCAGAATTAGTTTTTCAGAGGTTGAGCATCTTTGCCAGTGTCAAAGGTCACTGTTGTGCACATATCAGTAGCCTGCAATCACTGTTCAAGAATCTGGAATTTAGGTTTCACTACATATATACAGTTAATTGCCAAACCAGCCACTCACTATGCTCTGTTTTAGTCATAAAATAACATCAGTCATTTCTGCATAAATTCCTGTGTGGGGATTCCTTTCAATCAGAACAGTAATGTTTGGCAGAACATTTATTAGTAGGATTGATAACGTAAGGCATAAGCAATCAAAAAAATATCAAAGAAAAATCATGTGCAATATAAATATTTCCAGAAATCTCTGCTGCAATTACTAGCTGTATCCAGGAGAAATACATGGTAAATACAGCTGGACAGCTTCAGGGGCAGTGTCACCACTGAGAAGTCACCACTGAGTAATCAGGAATCCACATTTTGTGCAATACAGGGCCTGTGGTTTCAGACATACTGGAACTAAACAAAACCATGATAGAAGAATGAAGCAAGCTACAAATACACGCCAAATTAAGAAGGCTGATAATTTTCAACTGTTGTTAATATTTTCTTGGCAAGTGGCCCTCTCTCCAGATTATATCCAACCAACAGACAAGCTCCTGAATAAATTGATATCGCACTCTTCAATCTTAATACAGTAACTTGTAAATTAATTTTGTCATCAAGATAGTTGTGTGCATTTCTAGATGAAAATACACCTTCAGCGCACAATTAATTGACTGGAGCCCATAGTTATGATAATTCATCAAATTCATCTGTACAATACAGATTCCTGAGCCACAACAAACAATCAAGTTGCCTAACAAACTCTCAGCCTGCCCTCGCATATGTTCCAGCTCCTTAATCACTTTACAGTGGCTCTTTGCTGAACTTGCTCCAGTGTTCATAGTTTTCTTGTCCAAAATGCTCAGAAATGGATACAGTATCCCTGATGTGGTCTCACCAATGCTGAGTAGAGGGGAAGGATCAGCTCCCTTGATCTGCTGGCAACATTTTCCCTGATGCAGTCTGGATGCTGTTGGTCTTCTTTGTTAACTAGGGCACATTGCTGGATCATGTTCCACTTGCTGGTCACCATAATTCCCAGGTACGTTTCTACCAAGCTGCTTTCCAGCTGGCGGCCTCCCGTGTGCTGTGGAGCATGAGGCCTCTGCCAGGTGCAGGCCTTTGCATTTCCTTTTCTGGAATTTCATGAGGTTCCTGTCTGCCTATTCCCTTGGTTAATCAACATCCCTGTGAATGGCACCAAAACCATCTGGTCTAGCAACCTCTCCTTTCACTTTTCATCACTGGCAAATACACTGAGGGTAAACTCTGTCCCAGCATCAATGAAGATGTTAAATAGGACTAGACCCAGCATCAATCCTCAGGATACTGGCCTACAGCTGCACTCTGTGATGCTGATCAAACCTTCTGGCACAGCAATTTGGCCAGTTTTCACTTCACCTCCACTGCTCACTTATCTAGCTCACACTTCATCAGTTTGTCTATAAGCAAGTCATAAAAAATAGTGACAAAATCCTTACTGAAGCTTAGATAGACAACATGCACAGCTTTTTCCCTCATAGAAAAAGGCAGTCATCTCATCATAGAGGGTTATCAGGTTGGTTAAGCACAGTTTCCCCTTCATATCCATGCTGACTATAAACTATCATCTTATCACCTTGTTCTCAATGTGTCTGGAAATTGTTTGCAGAAGATCTGCTCCGTTACCCTCCCAGAGTTTGGGGTGAAACTGTCCAAGTCTAGAGTTCCTCAGGTCCTCCCTGCCCTTTCTACAGGCATGATTGAACTTGCTTTCTTCCCTTCTTGACAGTCCTCAGCATCCCCTCTCAATACCTAACCCTATCCTCCTCCATCAAGCGCAAGTCTTCCTTGCTCTGGACTTTACAAAGGATCTCAGGGATTCCTGCAGGTTCATCTCACCAGTAAAGACTGAGGCAAAGAAGATCACAGACTATCTGAAACCAGGTTTCTTGCCTCATTCAGCAGTAGGCTCTCATTTTCACCAGTCTTCCTTTTCTGCTGATGTAGCTCAAGAAGCTTTCTGGCTGCCCATCACATAATCCACCAGGATCAACTCCTGATATGCTCTGGATTTTCTAACCCCACCATGCATTAAGTGGAACTTGGATAAGGTGATCCTTGAAAGTCAAGCAGCTCTCTTGGACCCTCCTTTTCTCCAGGTCCACGGCCTATGGGATTCTTCCAAGTAGACTGCCTGTGCCCTCATGTGTTTTCACCTCAAAAGGTATACCAGGGAGATTAAAGTTGCCCATAAACACCAGGGCTGTGAACACAAGACTTCTTCCAGCTGTGCAAAGAAGACCTCATTTACTACTTCAGCCTGATGAGATAGTGTGCAACAGACACCCACACCATCACCCATGTCAGGCTCTCAGTATGACGCACTCCAGTGCCCACAGGCTGTTCTCAGCTGGCTCAGCATCCCTTCCAGGCAGAGCTCCCTGCAATCCAGCTAACACTCTCACATAAAGGGCAACTCCTGCTTCTTACCCTCCTGTACCTGTCCCTCACAGCACACCTACTGTAGGAGCCTTCCTGCTGTGTCTCTGTGACTCCAGTAGGACGGAAGCCGGGTAACTGCACACAGGTTTCTAACCAGTAAGACAGAAAGTCTGTTTACAAGCACTGGAATCAACAGTTTGCCTTGGAGGCCTAGTGGGGGGACAAGAAGGAGGGTGGGAATCTGAGTAGATGCTATAAAACTGTTACAGCCTCATCTTTCCTCACTCCCACTTTTCCAACTATAGCATTTTAATTTCAAAGCATTTTAATTTTGTAATTTCAAAGTCATTTAGAAATTACACCTGATACAATGGTCTAGTTAAGCCTGATTTCTTCTATTTTTGACCTCTCCTTTTAACATTACAGTTCTGTCTTGTGATTTATTCTTTCACTTTCTATGCTGGTTTCCCATTAATTGACTTTTGGTGAGGAGGGACAGAGTCAGCCACGGAAGTGATTCTCTCTGAGGAGCTGCTAGCAGCTTCCTCCATGCCTGGCACAACCAATTGCTGGCTGGCTCTGAGAACTGGCACACTGCTAAGCCAATTAGAGATGCTAGTAACACCTCTATGATAAGACATTTAAGAAAGAAGAAACTGTGGGAAGCTCTCCTTCTGCCCTTGGAGGGGTGGCCAGCGGCGTGGTCAAGCCTATTCCCAGCAGGGCTGGGCCCCTTCCCAGCATGGCTGCCGAGATCCTGCTGCCAGGGCAGCATCCCGGCACCATGAGCACCCGTGTGGCCTGGACCATGTGACCAACAGCCAGAGGAACAGCAAGCAAAGCTATGCAAGCCTGGACATAATCAACTTTTCAGTGCTGCAGAACTCTATAAAATCTTTTCAATTAACAGAACTTGGGAACAAGCAAACCTACAAACACCAATTCTCTCCCAAGTCAGGAAAATTGAAAAAGTGAGGACACATGAGGAGAACACCATGGAGACGCTAAGGTCGGAGCAGAGGAGGGAGGGGGAGGAGGAGGTGCTCTGACCATCAGAGCTGAGATTCTTCTGCAAGCCATGGTGAGGACTGTAATACAACAAACAGTTTGCCTGTAATTCATGAAGTGCATGGGGGACATGAAGCATTCACCCACAGCCCATGAGAAAAAGGCACTTGTGCTGGAGCATGTGGAAAAGCTGTGATTTGGTGAGATTTGAACAGAGAGTGAGAGAACACTTGCTTCCAAAAACAGAGGATGAGGACCTTTGCTTTTATACTAGAACAGCTCATCCTTATAAACTATTCCTCATAAACTAAATGCAAGCCATGGGAGGGACTTCATGTTGCAAACGGGTTCTGGGCAGACTGTTGGCTGTTAAAATTAAAACCACATCGGAAAAGTTCACGGAGAACTGTTTCCCACAGGAAAGACCCCATGGCATACCAAAAGAGACTCCTTTCCCTAAGTAAACTGAAGAAAGATTTCAGAAGTGACAAACTGACTAAAAATCCCATGTTTTGTCTCCCTGCACTGTCAGTGGGATGGAAAAAAGGCTGGGGTAGGGGGGAAAGGTGTTCTAAAGGTGTATTTTAGTTCTCATTATCCACTTTAAATTCTGTTAATAATTTTTTTTTCTGTATATCTTTTAAAGTTTTGAGCCTGCTTTGGCCTTTATGCATTTTCTCCTAATCCTTATCTCAACCCATGAGTTTTCTTTACCCCCCTCTGCTTAACCACAGCAGAGGAAAATGAATAAATGAATTCTTGTGGACTCACTGGCATTTGGGCAGCTTCAACCTGTCACACTTTTCTAAATCCCCTAGTACCAAGAAGTTTGGTTCATGATCTGAGTCCCTGCACTTTAATTGTTTGCCTAATTCTTACTATCTCCATGTGTTACCCAGTTTTGTTCAAATCACGTTGCATCTAGAGTAAAGTCATAATTATCAATCATTTTGTAGATCAGGCTAAGGTGTAACAAAACCAAAAAACCCAAAAAATCTTGAAAAGAAAGAAATGCTGATATTTCCTGGATGTCACAGAAGAACATGTTTAATTATACAAAGATATTAATTTTTTTGTAACTAGGAAAAGAAAACTATTAATAAAATGCACATTATATACTAGAGGAAACTAAACACCACACAGTTTATATTAGATGAAAAATGTAAATGAAATTATCATGAAATCTATAGTTTCAGATGGCAGACACAATATCAAAATACAGAGGGTGAAAAAGCAACATGATTCAATAGCCAACTGGTATTTCTTACCTGGCAAAGAAGAATTTATACAACCCCACACTTCTCTCTGAAAAGTAAAAAAGCAATTAAACAAAAGCAAATCTACAGAATAGGAGAGTTTCTAGCAGACTCAAACCAGCAATTTCAGCATTTTTCCAGTGGCTTTCAAATATCTGATTGGAAGAATTCTTCTGTTTAAACATTTTTTAAAGAAGTGCTATGATAGAATTTGAGTATCATTCCCTTCAATAAGAGGGCTGCTATGCACAGACCTTGGAATCAATGGCAGCATTTTTGTAGATGCAGAACATAATATAGTTATCTGGAATGCACAAGCTAGTCAACTCTCTCCATCAGTGTCCATAGAACTAAACTGCAACTTAGACAAAGAACAGGATTTGTCCAGGACTAAGACCTATGGAGAGGCTTATTGCCCTGGCATTCCTTCCCACCAGCTTAAAAGTACCCTAAACACACATAACCATAGAGAAAACAAATTAAAGAAAGAGTTTCAATCACACTGACACAGCAACACATACTGTCACATAATGAGACATCTATCTATCATCACAGGAATTGATGACTTTCCAAAGTTGCAATGGATCTGTATTTAGTGATCTAACACTGTCCTCTGTACCTGTGCAAGTTTTCTACTTAGACAAGAGCCAAAGCAAGATCAAAAGAAGATGGTAAAGAGCTGCTACTTCTACGTGTTACATCCCTTTGATTTAGTTGATTTCATTTATTTCATGAGGAGGTTAACGATTGGAGTCAATGATCTTTAGGGTCTTTTCCAACCTAAATGGATCTATGATCCTAAGAAAAAAATCAAAATCTTGCGTTGAAGTTACTTTTTAAATTAATACCAGGAGATACCCTTTCTAATTTATTACTTGAAGGAATACACACAATACGTCTGTAACCAGTGCTCAAGAATATTGACCATCTGATAAAATTGAAACCTATTTGCTCATCTGTGAAACAGCACCAGAATACCTGTCCAACAAGAAAAGAGATATCTGAGAACAGCAAATATGGTGTTGAGTTGAATGGTTAACTATTTTATATATTCAGATATTACCAGTTCAGTGATATTAAGATCCACACCAGACAGCTGACTTGTCCTTTATAAAGGGTTATAAAAATCATTGAGTCATTTTCCCCCTTTCAGATAATCTCCAGTCCTGTCTTATCAGAAGCACTTCTCTACTATACAGGTAGGATTCTACTTGTCATATCAGGGAATGAAAGATAAAAGAAAACCAGTACCAAACCAAATGCTATTCATCACTTCAACAGGTTTTCATGACAGATTTTACTCATGCCAGGAGCTGTCTATAACTTTCTGAGACCTTACAGCTATTGACTCACAGAAACAAATAAGCAAACACAATCTTGTTGCTTAGTAAATGTTATTCCCAGATTTACTACTCCTACTCATTGCCCACTTGAGCTGAGCATATATTTTAGGCTTGCTGAAAACAGTATTGATTACTGCTCAGAAGTAACAGAAGTTACCAGGAGAAAGCAGGCATTTCTGACTGCAAAAGGGTGTCAAGAGATAAGACTCTAAAATTTACAATCTGAATGACCATACTTATCAATTCTCTGATTAGATTGTCCTTAGAAGAGGAAGCAGATTACACTCTTTTTTTTAGTGAAACTAAAGAACTTTAGTGACAGTATAGAACTTTCAGGAAACTACAATCTTACTTATCCAATAAAAGCATTAGTTCAGTTTCTCAGATAAGGCCATAAACAATTTGGTACCAGCTACCAGGGCCTTCCTGTCTTATCTCAAGAACTCATGGCTTTGTGCTGTACACGTTGGAACATATGATCTAATCTAAGTCACTATCATTAACATCCAAGTGACAATCACCCAGCACAGGTTTTTACATTAGATAATATTTTCATTGCATTTTATAGCTTATATATGTCACCTTATTGCAAGTAACAATTTATGATGGCTTTAAAAAAAAAAAAAAAAAAAATCCTGCTTTGAGGTTGAAATCTCATTGAAGAGCTTTTCTATCAAGTCCTACCATTGATTCTGGACAATACTCAGGTGCTCGCTGCAGTAAATGCTTCAAACGGGAGTCACTCTTAGAAGACAAAATCTGTTAGAAACAAAACACATCTTAAAACATAGAGAATGTAATGGAACATCAAATACTTTTTTCAAATGATTTCACTGCTTTTAGTTGCTCTAATATCTACTCTTTGACAACTTTGCCTAACAGTTAGTATGTACAGAATTCAAATTTTAAGTTTTCTTTTTATGTACTTGTAGCTTTTCAAATATATTTCACTTTTTATAGAGAAGCATTTTTTTTTATTTAGAAGATAATGAGAATTTCCTCCTTAAACATTTCAATCAGAAGGTTTCTACTGAATACGGAAGGGCAATGTTAATTAGAGGATTTCTGCTGCACATATCAAAATACTATATAACTCTATTTACTTAATTAACCTTCTGTTACATGTTACATGACCTTAAGCAATTAAACTTCAAAAAAACCCACCGGAAACAAGTAATTTCTGTGGAACAAGGTAGAACAAAACCAAGACTAGTAAAGAGACAGTCAAAAATAACAGGGGAATGCATAGGACCCACAGGCAAACTGAACTCCCAGAAGCTTGCTACTCTGGATGGAATACAACTGAAGATGTTGAGGATGTTGTTCCTTTAGCAGTCTAATAAAGTTTTATTTCTAAATTAAAACAAGAAACTGGTCAACAAGAGGAAAGGACACAGACCTACTAATGTGTGATATGAAACTGGAAATGATAAAACTGAAACAGATGAATTTCAGAAGTACATTACAGTTCTATTCTAAATTTGTTCTACTCTCTAACATGATAAACTTATTGAAAGAAAATCAAGAAAACAACAGCACTTGTTTCAGAAACGAGAGCAAAAAAAGAACTGCATTAATATTTTGACTCTTTGAGGTCATAGAATAATCAAATAATTCAGGCTGGAAGGGATCTCAGAAGATCATTTATTTCAACCTCGTGGTCAGAAATAGGTCAACTAGGAGACCAGACCATTGTCCATCTGCTTATTCTTTCCATCTGTCCAGGTCCCTCTGGATGACAGTCCTGCCATTATGACTATCAACACTTCCTTTCAGCTTCATATAGTCTGAAGACTCAGTGAGAGTCCCCTCATCCAGGTCGTTAACAATAATCTTAATCAGGGCAGACCTCTTTGGTATTCCACTTCTTATTAGACTGCAGATAAAGCAGGACCCACCAACGTCTATCTCTGAGCCTGATTTTACAACTGGTTTTTTACTCATCTAATTGTCCATTCCTCAAACCCACATGATACTAAAATAGATGCAAATATATTTAGGGAATTAATGTTTAAAAACTTGCTACAGACAACACAAATGACATCCATGCCTTTCCTCTCATCCAGAAATCCACCCTTATTATCAAACCAGGTAGGCCACAAATGATTTACTGACACTAAATCACCCGTTGCCTTCAGCAACAGCTTCACATTTTTCCTTCTTCAGCCTTTTACTACTGCCATAAAATGTCTTGTTGCCCTTGACATCTTCTACATGTCTCAATTCTATCTGAGCTTTGTCTTTCCCTATATAACTCTACTTGCCTTGGCAAAAGGTCTAAATTTCCTGTTGTAAAATGTTTCCTTGCTTCAACACTCTCTATACCATATCTTTTCTGCACCAAAACTTGTTCATGACTTCTCTATTTATCTGAATTAGATTCTTGGAACATTAAGATGTTTTTCTGGGAGCAGCGACGGATTGTCCTTATGCTTGGAGGAGGATATGGATAGAGTCCTCTGGAATAGTATACGGATGAATGCTGCCAGGAAAGTTATCAGTGTGAAACATCTCAGAAATACATTTAGGAAAATAAAGTCAATTAAAGACAGAGAGGCCCGTTTATTCCTTGCTACAGTATCTGACACGCTTAATGAAATCATCATGAAAAGGAGATGATACTAAAGCTAAAGGTGGAGTAATACTTATTAAGAATGCAAAATAATTAGATGTTTGAATCATGTCAGTTGACGAACAAATCTGTAATCCATGTTCTCTTTTTCAAAGGTCTCACAGTAGCTGATTTACTGGTTAGTAGAATTCTTTACCCTTAATCAAGCCTTTTTCCTTAACTGGCAGGATACAGGGCAACATGACTGAGTGTCCTGTGCCTTTCACCCTAGCCTGTGGGCTCCCGTACAAGGCCTCCCACAATACTACTGCTGGCGTCCATATAGATGAGCAGACAATGGATAACAGTCTGAGGGCCAAAAAAACCTTGTGATTCCTGCAACATCCTAGATCTGAGTCTCTGGAAACCAAATGACCTTAGCCAGAAAGTCTCATCTGCAGATGAGTGCCTCCATGCCCTGCAGAAGGGAGTGGTTCTCCATGTGGTACTTTTTACAATCTGCTGGTTAGTCCAAGATGGCTCCTCAACAGACCTCATTCCTCCTCATCTGCTCTAAGGCCCCAAATCTAATCTGCAAGTGCATCCCCAAAGACAGGCCAAGGAACTTCTTCCTCCTGTCAGCCACATGAAATAGTTAAGTTACAGAAGATGAAAATCAGTAAAATAACAGCAGACAGCTCCTTCAGTTAGCCTGCTGGACCACACCAAGGGATCACACAGAAAATGATGCCACCAGCCTGATGTGAGGTAGCTAAGCCAGCTCCTTATAGAATACTTTCAGGGGCACCAGTCCTACTTCAGACTTGTTCTAGACCTCTCACCAGTAAGATTCTAGATATGCTGATTATCTGAGTGAAGAGGCCAGATGAGGCCAGATCAGAGTATCTTACAAAACCCACAGAGAACTACACAATAATTGGAACCAGTATAGCAGAACAGGGATGGAATTCGACAACAAAAACCAGGAGGCCTTTAATGAAGAGCCAACGGGAATTCACATGATAAGCTGGAAACTTCAAACCAATGAAAGACAAGAAAGAAATGGACAGATGATTCCAAATGCCACATCAATGCAGCTCCTAAATTCACCATTTTTAAAATATATATATATATATAGGAATGGATATCTTTCTCTTATATCCAAGTTCGAACATCAATTTTAAGACTGAGTGCCACACTTTTTTTATAATGCCATTCATCATTTTGCTTACCTGTATTCAAAGAGATAAATTTAGGCTTGAAGGGCTGCAAGAATTATTACAGGAATTGAGAGAATCCCTTATACTGTAAAGAGACTATAAGACTTTTCTTTGTTTGGCCTAGCAATATGAAAGCTGAAAGATTTGGTTGTATTCTTTAGATACCTTAGGGAGGGAAAAGTGCAATATAAAGTGAAAGTTTTGTTAGAACAATCAGAGATAAATATAAACTTAATCATAACCAGATTTATTGCTCAAACAGCCCCAAAGTGAGCAATGAAAACAAGAAAAGGTGATGGATATGATCTAAGTACACAACTTAAATATAAAAAATTGTGTCTACATCTACGTAAATTTTACTGATGTAAAATTCTTATGTAGATGAATAAATGTAACTACACACACATAAAGCTGTAAAAATTATTACCCACAGGTACAGATATGAACATAAGTTATGGAAAAATACTTTCCAAGTTTGAATTCAGAACAAACTGCCTTATGAATAGAGTACGTGAGCAGATTATTGCTGCATTCACAAAGCCATTTATCACAATGAGATGCTTAGTGGACAAACATGATCTGGAAGGAAGAAATAATAATATCAACATCTTATTCTTCAATTTGAAGTCCCCAGAACTCAAAAACACATAAGATTCATAGATTCTGTAAAATACCTTCACCCCTCTCATTTCCCAATGTGCCTCAAACTGTGGCCTCAAGTTGGTATTCCTATTTCTCGTCAACTTCAGCAGAACCCATTTTCCACAAAAAGAAAGACTATAGTTTTAAAACTTCTAAGTTCTCATTTCAATACCATTGCATCTCACAATTCACACACAGCCTTCAGACAGAGGATCATTAGCTTACAAACTTAATGTTGCTACATCATTGTCTGAAGGCACAATTTCAACTCTGATGGAGTTAAATTTAAAACAAGCTTACCTGTTCACAGACATCACGGCACATTAAATTCTCCTTTGCATGGTAACAACAAGACAAGCCTATGGAAAAGTGGGAGAAGGAAAAGGATATTTAAAAGATTTGAAACACTTTAACCATCACTTTTGAACACAAGTGCACACTTGATGTTCAATCAGGACAATTTTACGGCCTATAGATGACCATGAGAAATTATCCTTCCCAAAGGAACAAGAGAAAGTTTTGTTCTGAAAATGATGAAGATCTTTACAAGGCATCTCACAGGTACCCCTGAACACTCACTGCCACCAAAATGAGATCTCATCCCCTTTCTGCCTCTAGTCACATTTCTGCTACTTAACTTGCACTAGCTTGGCACACGGCAAACTCCTTCATGAGACAATGCAATTTATTAACTTGGGGTAACTTAAAAAAGAATAAATATGACAAAGTAAACAAAAAACCTGCCAAAAATCTCTGTAGAGAATACATGCCTTTGTAAATTGAATCATCTCACAGAATCTGAAAAGTGCAAGAATCAGTTAGGAACAGGTGGTGAAGGAAATCAGAGCAGGGGCCTCTTTTCACATAGCTGCTCATTGAACTCTGTGTTTTAAAAACCTTAGAACAAAACCATAAATTGTTTCACTAGTGATGGATGATTAAGACTGCATTTTCCTGACTGAAAGGAAGTCATAGAGCAAACACAGATATGAACACACCAAGAGTTAAAAAAACCCCCCAGAACTGGAGCCCTAAGAAGTCATGAAACACTCAAGCTTAAAGCAGATTTTTTTAGCATAATACACTGCTGTGCTTTGTACCCCCTACCATTCAAATATTTTGTTCATTCATGGTTAAGCTTGGTAAATATAAAAAGAATTGAACAGTGCCTTAATATCCATTTTCATCCTCACTTTCCTGTGTTTGGATCAGTGTTTTAGAAAACAGAGAGAGGTGTCCTTCAAAGCTTTTACTTCCGCACACATCTTCACACACAGGATCATTTAATGATTACAGATTTCTGCTGATCTGCATCTGAACTATGTATCAAACTGGTACAACAACAAAAAAAAGTCTTTCTCGCAACACCTTACTAAACAGATTTTGACTGATCAAGAAGGAGCTTGGGCATGAATTCCTTGCAATATTACTAGATTTATCAATGGAAAGCTGGGACAGAGCATGTCATATTTCATTCCACTAGCTTTTTACTGCCTCCCTCCTAAAACTAAGCCTCACTAGAAATCAAAACTATAGAACGATGAGATGCCCATAAACGCCTTAGTGACTGCAGTCTTCTCCTTTAAAGTATTACATGTTCTGTATTTTCCATTCCTTTGACAACAATGTCACCTGTGTATTAAAAGGTGTTTTCCAATATCTGTCTTGTGCTGCCTTCTTTTTCCATCACTCTTTTTTGGTCCTGTCAGGAAGTTACAGACACATAAATGCCTAGATTGGTTTGGGTTGGAAGAGACCTTAAGGATCATCTAGCTCCTCATCTAGCACCCTGCAGGGAACCTTCCACTAGACCAGATTGCTTAGAGCCCCATCCAGCCTGGTTTGAACGCATCCAGGAATGGAGCATCCATCCTCGGGAAACCTGGACATGACTGGCATTCTGGGCTGCGAGCACACATCGCCAAGACATTTGCGGGGAGCTATTTTACCTCTATCCTTCTCTTTATTAAACGTCTTGCCCTCACTTAAAAAAATAATCAATACCTTGCTCGATACCACTCTTCTACTGAAAGCAAGGAATACGAGTCCTGGAACACACAGCCTGTTCCGATACTGCATATGGCAACCCAGTCGTCAGCTTTTACCCACTTCAAGCCACAGTCCCGGGAACTCATCCGCAGGCAGCGTGACAGCAGAAGGCACACATCCCGGCCCCGAGCTACGGAACCGGCTGGGGCAGACGAGGAGGTCAATGCCCGTCACGCTGCCCGGCGGGATGCCGGAGATCCGGCCGCTGTGCAGGCTATGGAAGTGCCTCTCCCTGGCTCCGGTCCTGGCCGCAGGGATTTCGGCGGGCGCTCTCCCTCCCCGGGGCGCCGGCGCAGGCACCAGCCCGGACGGCAGCGGGACGGCGCCGCCGCCGTTCCGCGGGCGTGGGGCAGGTGTGGGGCGGCGTCACCCCTCTCCCCCGGTTCCCGCATCCCGCCCCGACCGCGGCCGGACCGGGGAGTCCGGCGGCGCCGCATCCCTTCGGGCGACACCGCCCCTGCGCCATGTTGTAGAGAGGGACCCACGGAGCCGCCTCCCCTCACCCCTTCCCCCGCGGTCGCTACTCACCAGCCGCCGCGGGGCACAACAGCGGGGCCGCCGCCAGGCACAGCAGGGCCCAGGGCCACCGAGCGGCCGCCGCCGCCATGGCCGGGTCTCGAACCCGCGCCGACCCCGCCCCGCGACCCCCGCCCGCAGCACTAGGACGGACGGACGGACGGGATCTGCCGCCGGCAGCGCCCCCTCCCGCCAGCCCCGCGCCGCCGCCCGCCGCGCCCATTGGCTGATCCGCCCAGCCAGGCCCCGCCCCTTTGGCCGCAGCTCCCCGCCAGGCCCCGCCCCCGGCCGGCCTCCGCGGGCATTCCTGCGGGAGCCGACGGACGGGGGGGCGCTGGGCTCGGCTCCTCCTCCTCCCCCTCGGCCCGGCTGGCAGCCCTTCCGTGCTCCCAGGGCCGCAGGACCCAGCAGCCTTCCTTCCCCCCGGGCAATGGAGCGGCAGGGCCATGCCCGGAGGGAGGACTCGTGCTCAGTCTCAAATAGAGGACTAAGGAGAGGAGAAGGGGGCACAGGCTCTGTTGAATTAGTTTATTTCTATTTATATATAGTATTTGAATTATTAACGTACTTCTAGACATGCCTTTTGGAGCATTGGTTGCAGCCTTACAGTACTTAAAGTGGGCTCATGAAGAGAAGGGAGAGACTTCTTATCCAGGCAAATAGTGACAAGACAAAGGGAAATAGTTTTTAACTGAAAGAGAGGACATTTAGATTAGATATTTGGAAGAAATTTTTTACTCAGAGGGTGGTGCATTACTGGCACAGGTTGCCCAGAGGAACTGTGGATGCCCTTTCCCTGGTAGGGTTTAAGGCCAGGTTGGATGGGGCTCTGAGCAAGCCGGTCTAGTGAAAGGTGTCCCTGCTCGTGGCACAAGATGGTGTTCAAGGTCCTTTCCAACCCAAACCATTCTGTGATTTCTGTGATTGTAAGGCAACTTTACAGCAATGTTTTCTGCTTGAAATTACTTTGTGTATCCAGTGGCTTTGAGGGAGATGCGGCCTCACTGGGCCCAAGCGTGGGCTACGAAGGGGAATGACCCCTGGGCTGGGAGGACAGAGGTGAGGAGGCTGTCATGGCTACACCTTGATCCATCATCAGTGTCAGATTCAGTCCACAGGGTGTACAATTAAAGAGTCTGTTGTGAGAGTAGACAGGGACAGTAAAGGTGAGATGGGAGATCTCTGGAGTCAAGGCTGGTCTTCGAGCATGTGGCTCATTGCAAGGGTCGTGGGTGAAGGGGCCCTGCTAAGAGCTGCCAGCCACAGCTCGGAGCAGGCCTAAGGGAGAGAGAGAGAAGAGAGTGAAGAAGCACAGGGAGAAGAAGTGTGGAAGTAGAAGTGATAGTAGAAGTGGAAAAAAGGTGTAAAAGTGTCCGGAGTTCTCGTTACAATACATTAAATCTTCTTCTGTACTGAATATTCTAATTTACACTAACCAATCTAATACAAGATACAAATCCTATAGCATTTACATACAGCCTATAAGAATCACTACATTACCATACTGTGTTATATTTTAAACCCTATAAACTACTCTTTGGACCCCTCCTTCCAAGCCAGTAGGGTCTGCTCTGACCCTTAGACTTTCGGTAAGGAGAAGGGCATTGTTTAATCAAGAGGGGATTACTTTCAGCCGGCCAAGCCATTGTCTTTTTCAGTTGTTCAGTAACTAACTGGCTTGGTATCTTAAACATCGAAACTTGCTTTCAATTCTATTTCACTTATATGTTTCATATTCTCAGAATCTTTTGCCAGAAAATCATATTTGTAAGGCTTTCTTGCCTCATCCTCCCCAACAAACAATGGCTTTCATAAATTTTCTGGAAGCTGAAAAAAACTAGATGAGTTTACATGTGTCATCTTAGAGTGATTATTCTCTTTCTAATGATGCCACTTGAAAATGTTATTTTAAAAAAATGCTCTGATCAGCATCCAATCGCTCAAGTTATTCAGCAGCACTGTTTAAAAACAGAAGCAGTGAATTAATAATTTGCCCAATTGTAAGTTGGTGACACAGCTGAACAAAGTCTGAATTCTGTCAGTTGTGTTTTTGAAAAGAAAGTTCTGATAAAGGTATGAACTTTAGTGTTGCAAGAAAGGAAGTATTCAAGGGAAAGATCCCTTTATATTGACATAAATTATAAAGGGAGGTTATATTAATGAAAATTGACATGCTGGTGAGTAGACTCCAAGTATAACAATGGGGAACAAAGACACAGAACCCCTTGTCCATGCAAAAGGAATCACTTTATTGTAGAAGTTACCCCACTTTATACCTTTAGTCTCAACCATACTAAACCCAAACTTAACAGAAGAAGAGCACCCATTGGTTGGTTCAGCTGCAGTTTTCTGTCCACGAGTCATAACTATCTCTCACCCCCCAGCTGGCTTCTAATTGTCCATCCTGCAGCTGTGCCTTCCTACAGGGCTTTCTGTTAAACATGAACTTTAACAGCTTTAGCAATTACAACCCCATATCCTACACCCAAGCACTCACATCACATATTCAAGGAAGTCTGAAAACCTCTTATTAAATGCTGCTCTGTTTTCTCTTAGTCACAGGAGTCGAAGCTTTATCTTTGTTTTTCACCTATGCCAATTCTGGGTGCCTTGGTTTCAACAAACTAACTGGTATTTTAAATCTGGGATACACCTGACTGACCTCAGTCCTTGGTCCTGCAGGAAATGCACTTCTGTCATTCCAAAGGGAGCTACAGGAAAGATGGAGAGAGATAAATGAGAAGGGATGGAGTGACAGGACACAGGGAATGGCTCCCAGTGCCGGGGGGCAGGAATTGTTCCCTGGGAGGGTGGGCAGGCTCTGGCACAGGGTGCCCAGAGCAGCTGTGGCTGCCCCTGGATCCCTGGCAGTGTCCAAGGGCAGGTTGGACATTGGGGCTTGGAGCAGCCTGGGTCAGTGGAAGGCCCATGGGAGGGATGGCACTGGATGAGCTTTTAAGTCCCTTCTAACCCAAATCATTCAATGATTCTGTGATTAAATTAATTTGAAACAGCTCCTGCCGCTTTATAGATTTTGACTTCATGAAGTGTTTCTAAACAGGTTTTCTATTGTTTCATTTTTGGGTGAAGTATCTTAAAATTGTTTCCTAGTTTCTTGTTGCCTCATCTGTGGCTTCCTTCTTTGAAAGAAGCACAGAGGTTGGAAAAGCTCAGAGACTTTGCAGTTGGCTATAAGAAAAATCTCTTTGTCATTGGAGTGGTCAAGCACCACAACAGATTGCCCAGGAAGGTGCTGTGTCCCCATCTGTGGAAATTTTCAGAGCTTGATGGGAAAAAATCCTGAAGAGCCTTACTGAACTTTGGGGTTAATCTTGCTTAAAGCAAGAAATTGGACTACAGACATCATGAGGTCACTTTCAACCTAATTTTTCTGTGACTGACTGATATTTTTCTGTGATTGAGTTATATTTTTTCTGAGTTGAATATGGCTACACAGACTTTCTAGATGGTATTATTCTTTCATATTCTCCTAAAAGGGAGCTTTATTTAATAAACAAAGAGATGTTAATATAGGCATAGTTTGGTAAAAAAAAAAAAGAAAGTGGGACAGAAGTGTATTTTGAAATATGAAAAATAAGGAAATACAAGCAACTCAGAAAAAAACCTGTGTATCCTTAGTGAAAACTGAAGAATACAGGAGAGACCTTGATGTTGAGAATACCCGCTTGTGGCCTTTGAGCCTCTAGTACATGAATCTCTGAGTTTTAAAAGCACGAGGAATAATAACACTGTTGTTTTTATAAACAGAGATCCGTAGTTTTAAGAAAATATGGACATTTCTAGTATCCAATAATTTTATCAGTGGCAAAAATTAATCTGACAGCTGAAATACTCCAAATTATAATAAACACTTCTGAAAATTAGAAAAATTAGATTTTGTCCAAGTTCAACTATAAGCATCACCCAGGAAAACAAAATGAAAAAGAATTTGCTGTCACTTTATTTTTCCTGGTGTGAAAGAAATATTATTTATTGGATTTTTTGTGCAATAGTGTAGGCAAGTACTTTAAAAGATCTCACTGGCCAGTTATAAACTTCAGGTATCTATCAAAATGTTTCAGCTGAATGTTGGAAAGCACTTTATAAAAAAAGTCCCAGGGCTAAACTGAATGCAGTTTATTCAAATACCCACACGGAGTGGATCAAGCAAGGCTCTGGCAAATCATAAATAAGTAAATTTTAGTGACTTTGAGACACCAAACAGATTTAGCTTCAAGTACAGGATTTCCATACGTCAGCTGGGTGATCTTAGGCCATTTCACCAGTAAAAAACCTTGCTGATTTCTGTGGGTTTGAGCAGATTGTATATTCTAAAAGGAAGTAAACGTTGGACTTCTGTGACCAGGTTTAGACCATAAGAATCAATTGAACTAGAGCCCCACTTATTTAATCAGTACCATAAGTTTTATTTATGTAAGGATGACAAAATTTGGCTTTCCCAAATTTTAATAGCTTATTTTTCCAGTGTGGCATTTTCATTAAAAATTAAATGGGATATAAAATTGTCTCCAATGTTTTTGATGCTGTTCAAGAGAATAAAGCACAGCATAGTATAAAAAAAAGTTTCCTAAGTATTTCACATTTTATAGGGGAAAAGTAAGTAGCCTGAAACACTGTAAAAGATGAGCTAAACTCATGTGAAGGCATCAGTGTACACAAAAGATATAGAAAAGATATAGAAAATATAGAGAGCCTGATTTAATGCACTCTATTAATCACAATGCAATTAACCATAAAATAGAAAGCAAAAGGAAATAAAATATTAAAAAAGCTGAACAAACTGGTGGCGTTAACAAACCTTTAGCACTTACTGAAATTCTCAGTTGCCTGAAACTGAACCAATAGCATCAGCTCATTTGTATTTTAACTCTTAAAATCTCACCTTCTCAAAAAATCTTACATCATAAATTCAATTATCTTTTTTTTTTTAAATATGGCTGTGATCTTTACTATTGGAACTGATTAATTTATGTTATGAAGAGAAAGCAATCATCAAAAAACCAGCAATCTATAAAGAACACTAAATAGGATGGGCTTTTCTTGATCTTAGAAAACATTCTGGGAAGGAAACACAAGTGACTGTTAATTACAAAGGGGTTTTCTTAAAGTGTAATGGCATAGTAAAGGTCAACATGAATCCATTTCTATTGAGCTGATTTGGACATCAGCAAAATAAAACAACCAACCAGACCAGTCTGCCAGGACTAAGTCAGGCATGTCACTATTAACAAGGTAGCTATGAGAAAAGCCTTTTATAATGTGATTGTCTATAGAATTTTCCTTCCCTCTGCCACTGTAGCAAGAGCTGCCATTTGCATGCTAAAATGCAGAGATTTTTTGAGTCCTCTATGGATGCTAAATGTGAGGAATCAGGCAGCAGCTCAGTATCTGTGTGAAAGTTACAGGAAAGTTACATAACTTTCTCACATAGGCCTGAGAAAGTGCCCTGGGATGAATTCAAATAGTCCTTGAAGAAGGGAAAACAATCCTTGCAGGTGTTTTTTGTCTCCTGTTGTTTACTTGCAAGGAAATGGTCAAGGGGTGTAATTTCTAATTGTCCAGTGGTGGTCTTGTATTGGTTTGTTAACCAATAGAACTTTACCTTTTCAGAACTGTCTATAAAAGAAGATTTAGAAGAATAAATTTTGCTCTCACTCTGTTACTAAGCTTGGGAGTCATGTAATTATTTCAGCCATCACCAATGGTAACGACAATGTCTCTGGTTTTGTTTTGTTTTGTTGTTTTGTTTTTTTTTTTACTGGAATTGCATCAGTAGAACTCTGCAAGCCTGAAATTTTCCTCACAACTACACCCCAAGTGTCTGCCTTTGACTGTCGTGATAAATGCTGAGGCCTGGAACTTTGACTCTTCCAAAAAATCTTCAATCTATGATATGATGTATTTGCCAATTATATCAGTTTAAAGTAAGGCTATGCTTGTCTGACCCTTGTCCCCTCATAGGACCAGTGTGATAAGCTTTCTTAAGACATATCTTACATATGAGGACTGCAAAAGGGAAATAATCCAGTGAAATACACTCATTTTTAATAACCTACCTACCCCTGTAATTAAAGGCAATTCCAAAATGCACCAGTTTAATCCATGAGAAATGCTGCCTCTCCATTCAGTTGTTAAGCATTTGAAACCCTGCAACCATTTGTCACTTATGATTATTAGACATGTCAGCATGCTTTGTACTACACTTCTTTGAAGTACTATAGGTTATAAATGTCAATTTATATTGTGTAACCCATTACAGACTCAATACATACATTTTCATGTCAACAGGACACTGTTTGCTTTAATGGGCACCCCTACAACTGTGAAAACATAACTGCTATCAAATGATCAGTGCCTGACTGAAGTAAGAGCTCAAACTCCAAAAACTTGCTTACAGATGGCATTCCAGTAAATTTTTTTGGTTTGCCTGGTTGGTTGGAATATTTAGGGGCCCCATTTGGGGAGTTTGATTATCATAGGGTGTGATTTGGAAGAGTGGAAACTTGCACGTTTTTACACCTACAGAAATGTCTGTGAAATGCTCTCTCAGAAACATTCCAATGTTATAATCATTATTGGTAGAGCAGAGAAAAGCTGTCATAGAAGACTCACCTAGGGAGTGATTTCTGCTAAGCTTTAGTTCTGATCTTGGCTCTCCTTCCTTCTACACTGCCCCTGCTGGGGTTGGCTATTGCATCCATCCAGATATATTGACTCAGAAGCCTCAGGGATTATGCTCTTCCCAATGTTCAGGTTTTGTTCAGTGCAGGTAAGGTTTTACTCAGTGATTGCTCCTGGATATTCTGCGGTACCGAAACACTGCCTTTCCTCCTCCCAAAGCATAATTCCTGCAGAAATAACCAGAGAAAACAATTGAGAATATTTCCTCAAGAAAAGATGGAGAATTCAGGACCTCAGCAGCTCAAAATTCAGAATCCAGGCAGGCCCAGCCCTTCTGTTTCATAGCTGAGGGTGATTGTTTGGGAACCCCATGATCTTTGTGTTTGGAACAGCTGGGATGGGCATTTATTGCCAAGTGTTATCAGGGCCTGACATAACAAGGCTGAACTTCATAACAAGGCTGCACTTTGAAATATCTCTGATATATTGCCTTCACTGCTGCAAAGTCTTTGATTTTATATACAATTTTATCCTTGTAATAGTGGTGTTTCTGTGAAATTAGAGTACAGAAGAGTCTACAGAAACCAGTCTATTAAAGACACAGTGTTCATAATACAGAAACCAGTCTATTAAAGACACAGTGTTCATAATAGATACAGGATTTTAGTACAGGAAAAACATGTATTTAAATAGGAAAAAAGCACTCTTTGTTTAGTTTTATTCTAAAAATTCTAAGGTACATTTTATAGAAATATATATGATAGTTCTGTTTATTTCTCTCATTTTCTTGTTCCTTGTATTCTTATATGAGTATTTACATGAAACTTGTGGACAATAGCAAGGAACTAGAAATCTGATATTTTCAGCTACTTCATACTAGTTTTTACTGAGTGTAGAACTTATTTTTGTCAAAATAAATTAGATTACTCTCTATATTTGCAAGAGTTTTCTTTCTTCTATTGAAAGATAGATTTAATGGAATTGTTATTTCTCAAGCATACATACTTTGTATCCCAAGCCTATATACACTTTTAAGAAAAGCTGTTTTATTCTTTAAAGGTGAAACACAATTTCAACAGAAAGTAATTGACTGTTTCAACACCTAATCCCTCACTAGCTGAAAATGAAAGTATTTCTTCCCTTCAAGTACTTCTCACCTTTGTTTAAGGATGTTCTTTTTTTATTGTCCTTCTATGAGTTGGATATCATCATTTTAAAGCAGGTACATTAAGGTAATGGAAAATTAATTTCGTACCTATTAAGTCAGGTTTAATTATGTTACAATATAATGGTAACAAATTTGATCCTTCGGGAAAGTCAGAAAATTAGTATAAAACATCCAAAATAACAATAGTAAAATTCCAGTAGAATTCTAAGAGAAGAGTAAGTATTACTTGTTTCATCTAAAAGTTATGGTTACTTGTTAACAGAATCATGAAGAATTTCTGCAATACATTTATCAAATACAAAATCTGACTCTAGAAATCCAATGAATACTGAGACATTGCTTGAGAATTAAAGGAATTCATTAAAGGAATTGGATGTATCTTCTATACATTATTCTTTCCACTAAAGTAAATATTTTGTACCAGTTGGGGGGTTTTGTTGTTGTTTTTGTTTGTTTGTTTTTGTTTGTTTTATGGGGTTTTTTGGGGTTTTTTTGGGGTTTTTTTTGTACCAGTTTTGCTTGATCATTAGAATTCAGAGAACTGTGTGGACCTACAGTATTCCTTGTAGCTGAGGTATTTCCTTTCTCTTTCTTCTGGAAATGTTTCCTGAGCAGTAGGAAATGATTGATACAATTAGCCAGAACTTTGTTCTGCTCTGGAAATTTAAAAATGGGAACTGTGCCTGTGCAGATCAACTCCACAGTGCATGCCTGGGAATGGAAGCCTTCTAACAGAGCCTTGCACTTAGCTTATATAGATCTAAATATAAATATGTAAATATACAATTATATACAGACCTATCTGTCTGGACAGCCAGTGTGACAGACCCTTGGTGAGTCAATGACTAAAGGGGCCAGAGAAGCTGGTCTCTAGACAGAGGCAGAACTTCTTTACCCTGCAGCCAATGAATTCCTGGATTTCCTTCCCCCAGGAGATAGTTGAGGCAGAGAGCATCAAAAGGTTCAATATAAGACAAATCTGTGGACAGTATCTTCACAAACCCTAAAGGGAGGGAAGAGATGTACCTTTCCTTACACCATTGCCTGTGGGGGGACTAAAACCAATGGATTGCAGAAAGTAGCTGAGCTTTTCTGATTTCCAGAAACATCTTTTGCTGCAGCTGGAGGCAGAGCACTGAGCAGGACTCTTGGGCTGGCCTAGCACTGCACCTCTTCCCAGTGGGAGAGTGAGACAAGAAAATGCTCCTCTATACTCTAAGTAGAACAGAACAGGGCATTGTGACATTTTACCCTCCTGCTTTGGCTTCAGGCAACACAAGCTAGAAGATGTTGTAAGGAAAGAACAGTCATTAAGGGGTGATGTTTGAAAAGATCTAAAATCTGAGAAGTCTGAACTGCTGTTGTGAAGTGTCTGTGGAGGCTGCAAATACCTCAGTGCCTGGAAGACTGATCAACAGCTGCTTCCCTGTAGAGGTCCTTTAGAGGTCCTCTTTTAGCAGAGAGAAATTGTCTGAGAATGTGTATTTTCTCATTGGCTTTATTTTGTAGTGTTAAAGACCCTGGGCAATGCCTAAGGATTTTATGGATTTAAGATAGCCCCCAAGGTCATCATGTTAGCGTAGGAACACATAATCATGGAAGGATTATATGCAGGTGCTTTTATTGAAGAGCTCTGGGAACCAGGGGTACAGACCCAAATCTGATTCTGACGTTGATCTGCAGTGAACATGCTTTTATACCCTCCTGTGACACATCTATTCAACTATTCAATTATTAAACCCTTATTGTTCTATTGATTTTACCCAAACATTAATTCTTGTGATTCTGGTTGAACAGTAATCATATTCAATCACTAATGATCATCTCATTTATCAATCACTCGATGATTACTTCTCTTGTTTTGCTACCGTACAGAGTCATACTTGATTTGGTTAAGACAAAGGGTAACGCTCTATTCCCAAGCCCTTACTGACTGGCAGGTTCAGCTTGTTTGTTCTAACCACCACCACCACCCTCTTTATCATACCCGTGTATAATTTTAGAAATTATTTTAACCCTATGCTATCAATCACACTGCAGAGAGGACATGTAAGGATTTGGATCTCAAAGAGAATATGAGGCACTTTGGATACTGCAGCTGGACTATACCTGATTGTCCTAGGGTGACTTTATGATGCTTGTATCCCCAATCATCCATTCTGTTTGTGCTGTATATTGAGTTGTGTACCTTTAAGACTGATTCTGAGAGTGAAACAGGAAAAGAAGAATCACAGAGTTTGTTTTGAGAAACTGCCTGACTCCCACACATTCTCTTGTCTGGACTTCTGTTCTTCGGAGGCACAGACGGTGGTGGGACAGCGATCTTTTTGCTTTTAGTTAGTTTTAGCTAGCTGAGGCAGAGAAGTTCCCCGGACTTTTTATCTTTCCTTCTTGGAACTGTTTAAATCTACTCTGGACTGAAATAACCCAGAGGAGCACCAAGGGCTGCAAAATGCAGCCCACTGGGCCTGGACCTCCAGAGGGACTGGGATTGATAAGAAAGAGACTGAGTAAACTGAGCTAGACCCATGGCAAAGACTTTCTCAGTTTGCCATCTTTCAGAGTGGCGAGAGGTTTTATTGTTTCATTGTTCATTTTATTGTTTCATATTATCCATTCTTTGTGCTTGTAGGTATTTTGTTTTTTAAATAAATAGTTTTTTCCACTTTTCTCTGAGGAAGTTTTTCCCAGACTAGCTGGGGGGAGGGGCCGTTGGAGTTTGCTTTCCAGAGGAACCCCCTTTGGAGGTTTCCTCCCAAATTTGCCCTAAGCCAAGACACTGATGTCACCCAGCAATTTATTCTTTTCATTTTGAAAATTGCTGCAATATGGATCTCCAAGTGCTTATTAACACAGCAGCATAATGTTGGGGTAGGATAAGGGAGTATGAATAACACAACCATGTGCTACCTAAAGAGGGGCAGAAAAGCTTCCATGCAGACACTCCTCTCCCTCAGCTGAGGGTTGGAAAGATTTCTAGCTACAGCTATAGCAATATTTCAAGCAGGTGCTTGCCTAATCTCTTCTTAGAGGTTACGATGAATCTGGGCTTCATTATCTGCCAGTCCATTCCTCTATATTACTGCTCCTTCTGTTCAAAATCTTTATTTCCTGCTGTGACAGCTATAGCTGATCTGTAGCTGCAGAAACAATTTGACCATAACAGACACCAATTCAACCAGCCTAGTTCATTGAAGAACTAAGAAGTAAATATGTCTCCAGGTTTAAAAATTATAGCCTGAATTTTAATTTTCTAACACATTAAGTTACAACAAAGGGACCCCAGCCAACCTCTTTGAACCGGGAATGTATCCGTACCATTGGCCAGCGAGCCAGGTGGAGTTGAGACGTTTCACCAATAATCTCCTCAAAGCCCCTATAAAAGGGCCCTACAATAAAATTTGGCCGTTGCTGCATCAACTGTGGCATGTGTATGTCGTGTTCCTATGTCACCAACAGCGACATCCTGCTCTCTCGGTATTTGATTCAAGTGTTCATAATTCTTCTGAAGACTTTTTCTTAACCTGCAGAAAGTTGTGGGAATAACAGGTAGTGTTACCCTCTTGCTAGTGGCCTGTTCTAATGTATGTGTAATGAGCACTGGAATTTCAAAAAAGGTGTGACTTGAGACAAGGTTTTTGAGGCTCTAGAGAGGCCTTGGGAAGAAATCAATCAAGAAGCCATGCTCACAAAATTATGTCTAAGCATACTTGCTGTGATATGGAAGAGAACAGAATTTTTCTGTATTTTCTCATCACTCCCCTCCTCATGTTTCTCTTAGGAAGCTGCAGGGAGCAGTAAGGTCACCCCCTCCTCAGTGTCCTTTTCTGCAGACTAGACAAGCTCAGAGTCCTTGCCCATTTTTTAAAGGAACTCATATTCTTGCAAGATTTGTAAATGCTTAAAGAACTTCTGGAAAACTAAAAAGTCCAGAATATTTCAGAATTCAAAATGTGAAAGGTTCCTGACATATCTAAGAAGCAGCATGATGTGGAAATCAGAGTACATTAGTTGCATATTTAGGTTAGTTTTCATAAGAACAGGGAGGAAAGGATCCCACTGTACTATGACTAAATTAGAAGCATGGATCGGTATTTTTTTTACTGGTCCCTTTAAACACTCACTAATTTTTGTTAATGAATATGGAAATTTCCCTGATTGATCACTAATTACAAATGAACTACACTGTGAGATGAGTGATGATGTTTCTTGGAAAAAAGAATTGAATTCTCAAGGTTAGTTTTCTTACAGTAACCCAAATATACCTTGGCACTCTGCAGCACCATTTGCATTTCAATTAGGTTGTGGCTCTGTGCCATTAGTTACCATACCTTGTCTTCAGTGTAGTCATCCAGTCCCTGCAAAAAGAAAGAGCTCTCATTTTTCAGTCTAAAAGTTGGTTTCTTATGTGAATTTTTTTTTGTTTTGTTTTAAGAGCAAAACCAGCTGCTATAGTTCTATCTCTAATTTAAAGGGAAAAATCCAACACATTTGAAAGTTTAGTTCCACACATAATGTGACACACATATATTTTTCATAGCCTTAAGAAAGTCAGTGATGATACTGATAAATTCATTGAAAACTGCACTCAACTAAAACAAGAAAATAACCTAAATTTCCAGAAGCTGCAATCTTTCCAACTCTATACTTCAGCAGTATCCTCAAACTGAATGTTTTAATTCATGCTTCTTTATTGGCAGGAGTAACAGCTTTCTAGTGAATAGCAATGTGTCTGGATTATTTAATCCATATATAAATAAACAAATGTCACATAATTATATATTCTTGTGATACCTGGAATATTTCTCTTGTTTCATTCATTTATTGAATCCAGCTCTCTAACCAAGTTTTATACTAAATATCAGTAGAGAATAACACTGTTAGTTCTGATGAGGGATAGATACCATAAATAATGGTTATCTACATTTCAATTTTTGTGATTTTGTATCCTGAACTGGCTGTGTAATTTAAAGTCTTTCTTGAATTTCTGGGTGACCAAGAGTCCTTTTTGTTGATGACTTGCTCAAAGACATCTAAATAAAAATTGGTGGAGTGGTCTCTCCATTTGTATGCAGTCTTTGTCCTTGCTGTCCTTCCTCTTGCAGAGCTGTCTGAAGCCTGACTGCTTTCCTATCCCACAGTTCTGCACTGAGCAAATTGGCACTGCTAAATCAGGAGCACTGATCTAGCACAGAATTAGGGAGACCTTTGGCAAAAACAATAGCAGCTAAGGGAATTATCTCTCTCCGAATTCTTATCTTTTTGTGAAGCTGAAGCAATATGAAATTTCATATTCTGTGCCTCTGTAGACTGGGAGTGGGGTTGGCACCTGTCACCTAAAACAATAGGTAGGAACTAAATGCATTCAAATTACCTTTGTACAGATTAGGCAGTGTCAGACACAATGCCATCATTCTATTGTTCCCACTAAAAGCACATGAAAGACAAATCCAGTGACACATTGTGGAGAGAGATCTCAAAAGTGACTGGGAAAAGCAGGAGAGAATTGTCACCATGTTTTAGTACTAATATCAAATGCTCAGCATCTTGGGTTCTTCCTGAGGAGTGTTTAGTGAGTCCTGTTGTATGTTTACTTTCCCTGCATTTTCCTTTCCTGGTTGTTCCCGTATTGAACAAAGTTGCACTTTGGTTAATGCAGTTCTTTCAGCAATCCCTTAGTCACAGCCAGACCAATTCTAGTTATGTCTTTGTTAGAGCTCAAACTAAGCATGGCCATGTGAATAATCTTTTTAATGAGAAACATTTCAAATAAACCTCTCGGTACAGCAGTGTGGGTTAGTGGTGACTCAATAGCAAGAACTGTGGGTTACAAGGCAGATCAGAACTTTTCTCACCTTAATTGCTTTGTGGTGCTAAAGAGGTTAATTTTCATATGAGAAAAAAACCCCCCAATTCGTATTATTTAAAGACAAACAAAGAAACTAACCTGAGGCTTTTTGTGTGTGCAAATGCAGTGTATATATCATAGTTTGCAGTAGCTTGTTTGCTGGTTTGTTTTATGTTCCCTTACTAATGTCATCAGAGTGCTCCTGGGGAAAAACCTCAAATAGGAAACATCAAACTGACAACAGGCAGGATAAGTAGTCCCAGACCTTGTATCATATGAAACAACCACAATAAATAGTTAAGAGCAACCATAACATTGCAGAAATATTTGACCAAAAAGGGATGTCTCACACTGCATTTTAAATGTCAGAAAGTCAGGGACTGGTAAACAAGTGCACGGAGCAAAGAACCGGGAAATGTCCCACTTCTGTACCAAGTGACAACACAAGTTACTGTCACTGAAGCACAGCTGAGGTCAAGGGACAGGAGCTAATGTGATCATGCACATGGAGATTATAGAATCATGGAGCCTTAAAGCCCATGCAGTGCCACCCCTGCCATGCCCAGGGACACCTCCCACTGTCCCAGGCTGCTCCAAGTCCCAGTGTGCAACCTGCCCTTGGACACTGCCAGGGATCCAGGGGGAGCCACAGCTGCTCTGGGCACCCTGTGACAAGGCCTGCCTACCCTCTCAGGTTAAAATTCCTGACTTATATCCCATCTAACCCTGCCCTCTGGCAGTGGGAAATCTTTCCCCTTGTTAGGGCACTTCAGTTCCTGAGGAACTGTCCCTCTCCAATGAGAATATGTAGGGCAGCGAAGCTCCAGTGGAAGTGTCTAAAGCTATGGCTTCTTTTCCAGCTTCTTTTAATGAAAAGACAACTTCACACCTAAAAGAAAGTAAAAGCTTCTCTGAACAGTTTTTCTCCCTTTGTCTCTGCCTCCCCATCCAAACATTTTCCTTCAAGACTTTTCATCTGTGGCCCAGGTCCTATGGAGTGGGATTGTGAAGCCTTGTGAAAGGAAGGAATACTGTCTGTTGTGGATTCCCTATTTCCAGCTGCTCTGGAGACTTACAGGAATTTCACGCTGTTGTTGATGCTTCAGACCCATCTAATTTATGTTCTTGTTTTTGTTCCTTTTGGTAGTCTGAGCAGTGGATGCTAAGGGACATTTGAAGCACTCTGCCTCACTGATACTCCTTCAGAGTCAATAAACCTCAGAAATAATTTTGTTTAGTCTCTGGAGAAGCATTACAGGTATGAGTGGTAAGAACATAATCGTGGTTCAGTACATTTGAGGAATGTATCCTATCACTTCAGGATAGGCTTTAAGATAAGCAGTTAAGTCCTCAAGTGGGTCTGGACATGGATCCAAACACTCACCTGTAGAAAGAAAAACCTGAACCTCACCCATAAACTGTATGCAGAAGTTAGCACTTCTCTTAAATGAATTTTAGACAGGACAGCTGCTTCTGGGATTTTAACCTGTTCAAGGAGATTATTTCAATTATGAAGTGAATATTCTATCACAGTTTAAAGCTGTAGTAATGTCTTTAAATGTTACATACAGGTAAAGATATTGTAAAAGAAAGTCCTTATGAAATCAGGTTTTGCTCTGCTGAGTCACCAGCTGGCCTGTTACTTCTTCTAAGTGCAGCTAGCTAAGTTCCCATGTGAAGAACTCCTAAGAGTGAGAATGGGTTTGCATAACAACATATTCTTGCAGAGAAAAGAAAGTTACACCTGCATAAACAATAAATCTATCCCATGAGAATCAGTGAACAAAAACACGTAAGCTAACCAAAAATAGAGAGATTTGACAGATATACACCCTAGCCATTTACCGACCAATGAACTCAGTGCCAGTTAGGTCTAACATGGTGCCTTCTGATATTTCCTATAAATATGAGCTTTGTGAATAAAGAATTGACTATTCTGCATGAAGAAAGTGAGTCTCACCTGCTTTATTGCTGCAACATTTAAATCTTTCTCAGTTTAAAGCTGTTGTCACAGGGGAATTTGGAACTTGGCTTTCTACTTTGATCTGCTCAACTCAGATGCTGCAGTAGCAGCTGTGAAGATACATCCAGGCCTGACTGAAGGGATGGATGAGCAAATTTTTGGCTACCAAAAACCATCACAGCTTTACTGAAGTCAGTAGAACTATGTAGAACCTCCTATGATCTGGAATTTCCTACTGTCCCAGTCTGCAGTGTGAATTTGGAATCTTTTGGAACTTCTTTATGTGCTTCTACTTGTATTTTTTAAAAAGTCCATAGATATCACTGATATATTACTTTTGAGTCTTGTGAAATGATTGTGGATGTTAACAAGAAAAAGAAAAAAAAAAGATAAAGAGGAAACATTATTTTAATGCCTTTATAAGGTACAAAGAAAAAAGTGGTCTTAGGCCTCTCACAAACTTGCAGTATATAAACTACAAGAAATCCCAAGGGATTCACACTAAACTTGCAGCGGATCTGTTCCTGCTGCAGCTGAGTGCTATTCTTTCAGAGTGTTTGTCCATTCTTGTATTAGTTATGCCAGAAAAGTACTGGAATCAATCTTGGACACTTTAGTGTTACCTGAGAACAGATGGCTCTGTTCTCTCCACACAATATTAAAGGGGAAACTTTGTGATAGGTCTTAGAGATTTACTGATGTAGATGTTTAGCCTTCAATGATTCCCTGGCAGTCAAACAACAGTTGGAACAGTTTTGTGACTAAACTTGGGGACATAGGATTCCTGCTAAAATGGCAAATTCAGGATCCATTTGTGTGTATCATTAATGAGTTACTTTGCCAATCTTAGTATGGCAGTGTAACAACAATTTATTTGATGAAACAAGTAGTACACGCATCTTTAGCTGTGTTATCCCACATGTGACTGTTTCTATATTTACTGCTAGGTGTTGTAGTAAAGTCGGGAATTATGGGTTGTTATTACATAAGAGTCTCACTATCTAGTTTATTATTATTATTATTAATAATAATAATAATAATTAGCACTCTAGAAGTTATTTTGCAAGCGGACGTGGATTTAGCCCTGATAACGGAAATTATTATTTCCTAAATGACTTTTGTACGATTTAATTTATTGTACTTTAAGATGTAGCTGTAAGTTCTGCACAAATTATGGTCAGTAACACTTACAGGCAAAAATATATATTTTAGGGAGGAGTGGTTATCCTTCTCAAACATCTATAAATAATGAATTAATTATTTCTGTTTTTGTATATGTGTCTATGTCTCCAGATGGTCAGAATCTATGTGGATGAAGACGGTCTGATTTTTAATGCTTAATTACTCCCTTTTTAAAAATCCAAAATAATATTAAGAATTTTTAAAACAAGTTATCCAAATGGCAATTGCTTTTACGTAACTCTTTACTTATTTTATGAAGAAATCTGTTTTACACAAAATTTGCTCTTTAGGATACCTAATGAGCAGTTATTTGTATAGCTGAATAAGACAGAAATGTGTCAACAATGTTCAATAACAATTTCTATCTTGTGCTTGTAAGGTAGAATATGAAAGTGTTCTTGACTATTATCTCCTTTTGTGAGTCTTAAGATGTCTATTCCTGAGTTGCTAATTAAACACTAAACGCCACATTTTAGAGGTCATGAACATTTACATGATTGCAATATTGTATTAATAAACTGCTTGAGAGAGATACTTTGAGTTTTAAAGCAGGCACAGGAAAACTTAATGAAAGAATCAGCTAATTCAGTCTCTTTAGCATTATTAAAAACTGTGGTTTTTACAGGACCCTCTGTTTTCTCAACTCTGAGATGGTGTGCCCAGAGTCAAATTGCACAAGGATATTCCTAGCCTATAAAAAAAGACTGAAACTGATAATTTACAAAAAACCCAAGCTCTTCATGAAAACAGAATTTTACAAGTAGATGTCCTTGAACAGCTCAAGGTTGAAGTACATCCGTTTTCAGAAAGCAAGGTGTACATTTCTGTCCCTGTAAGAAAGAAAGAGAATAAAATAGTTGGATATTCTGTATTAATGTTATGTGGATTTTTTGCTAGTGATTACATAAACCGTTAGAGAGATGATAGCTGAACTATTAATTGCAATAATTTTCTCCTTTAAGTTGTTTTCTGTAAATATGTTTTCTGTAAATATTTTTACAGAGTATCTGTTAATTACGGCTCCTGCCTGGGAAAAGGTGATGGAAAAAATTAATAAAATATATGCAGAACATGATTCATTTTGACAATTTCCACAATTTGGACCATGTTCCTCAGGGCCCGACATGCTCAGACAGTTCCTCCTGGACTCAGTGAAGTATTCCTTAGCACAACAGAATGCAACACCCTGCCTGCCAGGAACCCCTCATGCTCTCCCAGGTCCTGGAAGCCACAGGCTGCTCTTCAGAGTCCTGTTCTCCTCCCAGATGGCACACAGCCAAGGATGATGCGTTCCTCCCCATGTGCCCTCGGATGATGGCTTTCCTCCCCATGTACCCTCGGCCCTCAATGTCAGCTGAAGGATCTGCTCCATTCTTGGTCAAAAATGTTACTGATGATGAATTTTCATTTCAGACAAAATCAGGGGCTGTCTTGCCTACAAGGACTGACTGACATGGGCTTCACTTATGCCAGCAAAGCAAAACCAGGCCAGTTTATTACACAGTTCAACAGTATTTGTAGGGTCACTATGTTCATACAAAATTTTCCACTCTGACCCCTTTGTCCCGGTCCCCTTTAGAAACAACACCTTCTGATTATTCTTCTTATGCTGGTAATGTTCTTTGTTATCACTTTCACCAGTAATGTCCTTGTTGCATCTTCCTTTGTCAAAGTGTTCAGCGTTAAGAGGGTCAGAGTGACCAGACATGATGTCTTCACTTCTCTTCTTGGCTTGAGTTCATCTCTCCCTTGGCTTTCACTATACCAGGGCCACAAGGTCTGCAATGCTACCCAGCTCAGCTTCTGTAGCTATCTGATCTCCAACAAAGCCAATGTCAGAAATGAAATTTGCTTTGTTGTCTCTGGGGGAAATGGCTTGGGGGACTTGTGGGAGTTCTTTGTGTGAGGCTTTCTCTCCTCAGAGTAATGACTACTCCAAGCTGATTTAAGCCCCATGTCTTTCATGGCATGAAGACATCAGTACTTAATGTCTAGCAATTGCTGTAGTTCAAATAGATATTTTATCAATTCTTTAATCTTTACAGGTTTGGGAAGATATTGGTATCCCAAAGGGAAGTTGTAAGAAAGACGGAGAGAAATTATTTCCAAGAGCCTGAAGTCACAGGGCAAGGGGGAATGTCTTCACACTGAGAGAGAGGAGAATTAGATTGGATATTGGGAAGGAATTGTTGCCTGGGTGGGTGGGCACACCCTGGCACAGTGTGCCCAGAGAACCTATGGCCACCCCTGGATCCCTGGCAGTGTCCAAGGCTAGGTTGGACACTGGGGCTTGGAGCGGCCTGGGATAGTGGAAAGGGATGGGACTGGATAGGTTTTGAGGTCCCTTCCAGCTCAAATCATTCCATGATTCTATGATAATGCCATTTAACATTTAGGAATGTTAGCCTATGGAGCACTGAATGGGCTATTTTTTTTTTACTTATCACCTTCTCCAAGTGGTGTCATTGTGCCAGTTTGGGAGCCATCCATCATCTCTCTGACATGATTATTCAGCAAGTCAGAACTGATAAATCTGTATTATTTAGTCTCACTTGTCAGCACACATGCTATCCTTGAACAAATGCAAAATCAATTCCAAACCAGAGGTTATGCTCTTGCCAACTGTTAACTATTGACTGTAGAGTAAGTTACATGTATCCTAGTGATTAGCAAATTTTGGTGAGCTTCTGGACGCTCAGCTTAGTTTGGGAATTAGGATCATTTATACGCTTTGCAGAGGCAGTGAGGTAAAGCACATAATGAATTACTCTTTTATTGTGTTCCGGAACTTAATTCCTCAGCTAATTCAGTTTCTCCGCACCTTCCTTCTCTTTTCCCATGGTTAAAAGAAAATGAAGTTATAAAGTCTCCTAAATGACTAATCAAGATGTTCCTTAAATATGTTATTAATTACAAGCTACTGACCACACAGACAGAATGCTGTTGGTTATCATTGTTCAGAAGATGTTGGAGAAGGATTTCTGTACCTCAGCAGGTCTAATTGAAGGGGTGGACTTCACCACTGAATGCTTTTAGATGTGTTATTCTTCTGTATCTACATAATGAAGTATAATATCAAAAAATTGTCACTCTGCCCTAGTGATCCTGGCACTCTGAGTTACTTTAAAAAAAAAGAAAAGAAAAAAGCAAACAACCCTCCTAAAAAACAACACACTGACCCCCCAAAAAACCAAACCACCCCCCAAACCCCCAAACAACAACAATAACAACAAAACCCCACAAAAGACCCACAAAGAAACAAATAACAATAATAATAACAATAATAACAACAACAACAACAACAATAATAATAATAATAGTAATAATAATAATAATAAAACACAATAAGAAAAAAACCTCTAAGATAAATATTGGAGCAATGTCAAAAGAAATAAAATTTCTGGGTCAGTCCTAGAGTTGACTTCTTTAACTAATTTCATGAGATTTTTAATATAGAGTGAGCATAAATTAAAAATAAAAATATAACTTCTAATGAAGTATTTTTATAGGAGAATATTTTATGCGTATTCTGACCAATTTTATATCTTTATGTTGCTGAGCAAAAAAAAAAAATTGTTCTTTTTCTCTGTTTTTGCCAACCCCCTGTAGTTAGAAGCACAACTAGAAGTTGTCGTGGCTTGACATACATTCTCTAGTAACTGATCCTCATTGCAATCCAGAGAGCAATAGGGAAATCCTGTAGGTCCAGAGGAGGCCTCAGAGATGCTGAGGGGACTGAAGCACATTCCCTGTGGAGCCAGGCTAGGAGAGCTGGGATTGTTCACCTGGGGAGGAGAAGCTTTGGGGTGAGCTCAGGATGGCCTTGCAGGGCCTGAGGGAGTTGCAGGAAAGATGGAGAGAGACAATTGCCAAGGGCTGGAGGGACAGGACAGAGGGAATGGCTCCCAGTGCCAGAGGGCAGGGCTGGATGGTATCTTGGGCAGGAATTGTTCCCTGGCAGGGTGGGAGGCCCTGGCACAGGGTGCCCAGAGCAGCTGTGGCTGCCCCTGGATCCCTGGCAGTGTCCAAGGGCAGGTTGGACATTTGGGCTTGGAGCAACCTGGGATATTGGAAGGTGTCCCTGCCCATGGCAGGGGGGGGAATGGGATGATGTTCAATTTCCCTTCCACCCCAAACCATTCTATGATTCTGTAATTCTATGACAGGACTCATATCCAGTTTTAATACTTAATTCCATTTCTCATTGATTCATACACAATAAGTGGTGAATACAAATATTAATTCAACATCTAACTCATAACTCAAATTTTTGTTTCTAAGATTTTCTGAGGGCAGCCATAAAATAATGATTCTGATATTTTCAGCCAGTGGATCTTCAGTGGCTTTCAAACAAGGTCTGTGGGTTTTTTGCTTCATCACCTACAGGCTTAGTTTGCTTTTTTTTAACAATAGCAGACCCATGTCCAAACTACATATCTACATTCACTGTCCGAAATCTGAACAGGATGGAGTATATGCAGTACTGGTAAAGTAGATAATTAGAAGTGATGTCCATCCAAGATGTAAAATCACAGAGGGCAGTGTGTGGGAGTCCAGAGCATTCAGGACAGAAACCTGAACAACAAAGTTTGAAACCTGTACAGGGGGTCTGGAATCTGTACAGGGAGGTTGGAGACCCTGGCACAGAACCCAGAAGGACAATGGCTTTGACTTTAGTCCATGGGAAAGACTTCCAACACTGAGAGAGGAATTACAAGCCACAAAGGGTAATAAAAAGTAGTGTAGTTTTTCACATTTGGGTTCTTAGAATAGGGGTGAATGAGGACAAGATGGTGGAATCTGAGTGGTGCCCTGGGGTCTTCTTCTTCGTCTCCATCTTCTGCTGTGACAGTGGCACAAAGTAGCTTTAGAGGGATTGGGTCAATGTAGAAGTGACCTGTTTAGTATAGCAGGTAGATATTGGTGTGAAATTGTAAATAAGACACGTAGTGATCTGTATAAAAGATGGCGACCCCCCCATACGGGGAGAGTCTTCCACCTGATCCCCGTGCTGTGAAGACCTTTGCCAGGCTCAGAGCAGAAAGAAATTATAAGGAATAATAAACAACACAATAAAACCTTGAAAACTGAACATCTGAAGACTCTGTGTTGTTCCTGCTTCTGGCTTGAGGCTTTTCAGAGGGCAAAGGACTCTAAATCACCCAAAACTTGGGAAACCAGCCAAACCCGAGAGTGGGTGTTCTGCAGTGAGCGGGCAACCATCCTTTATCACACTCCCCAGGCCAGTTGTTTTACAGCCATTTACTTCCCCAGCAGGATCCCTTCACTCTAGTCACACTTCCTTAGCAATTCTCTGCATTTGATCAATTATTCAAATAGCTGACTATGTTTTCAGACCTGCAGAGCTTTTCAGATGCACTTGTGCAAAACGTTGGTGGGTTAATTTCTTAACTTAATATATAATTTACAGGACAGTATTTTTTATTTGGCATATTCATTTTCATGCCATGGCAAATTACTAATAATCAGGTATTTTAGTCCTCTGAAGCACAAGAAATTCTTTGCTAACTTAAATGAACAGGTTAGTTCTTTACCGTCTAATGCAAAAGTCCTCTCATAAATTTTTTTTCTCTTGTTGATTCTACTTTTTGAAACACTGCTAATTGGTCTCGCCTAAAAATCTGCCTTCTCTTCTCTGAGGTTCCTACATGAAAACCTCTCCTCCCATGTGACAGTACTCTTCTTTCTAGTGTTGTTTTCCTTTGTAACATTTATTGTTTCTTTAGGGCAACCATGAAAGTGAACTAATTAAGCTTTCTTCAAGACATTCTGAAAAATAAACTATTTTAGGAGAGGAGGTAAAAGCTCAAAAAATCAATCTTGGATATTAAAAATTTGCATTTCATTATAGACTTAGCTATTCCTAATTAGCTGATGTGATGGATGCTTCTGAATAGTACTGCATTTTCGTGACATATTATGGTGGTTTCTCCTCCATGGTGGACAGTCTGTCCTCATTAGCCTCATCCTAACTCCAGCTCACCTGCCCTAGAAATTACCTGTCCTTTAGGATGCTCGTTGGAGGAATAAATCAAGATAAGAAAAATTACAAAGAAAAAAAAAATAAACATAGTTCCACTAAGAATGTTTTTTAAATAAAATTTTTTCAGCATATTACATATTTTTGGCATCAACCTTGATTAAGTATTTCATTCATTGTTTTTAATGTTACTTATGATATATGGGAACCCTTTTTTGAACCTATAACAATACATAATATTTCTTGAAAAAAGTTTCCATCTTGAAATTCTGGTTTGTGGGGAATTGTTTAACCAACCATCAAAACTGTTACATCTTCAGCACTGATTTTGCAAGATTTAAAAGGAGAATGCAGTGACTGCAAAAGTGAAGAGCAGTGGTGCATCTTGCCACTCGATGTCATTTTCACAGGCATCTCCTAGAGCCTTTTTCTTTTAAGTGCATTCTAAATTGGTAATAACAGACTTCTCAGGCTTCTACAAAGAGCCAAAAATTGATGTGTACATTTTATTTCTCATTGGTGGTGTGATCCCATCACAATTATGGAAGTTCTTTGTCATATGATTCTCACAGACATGCTCTGAGCATGGAATTTGCCAAATCTTTTCTTGGACCTATAAAACTGGGCAAAATGAACAGCATGTTAACACACAACTAACCAGAGGAGTGACTGAGAGGGCCATTTCCTTTCTATTTCAGAGGTTTTAAACTCTGAGTCTCACACCTCATGTCAAAAAAATGAGAATTTACATTTTGGCCTTCTAATTTATTTTTTAAAGTTGTGGCTTAGTATTCAAAGATGACAGAGAGTTGTCCTTAGATAAGCTGTATACACTGCATTACTCAGACCCAGCATAAACTGTAAAAACTAAAATTAGATCTAGAAAAAGAAGAAATCAGCAGTTGGCATCATGTTACAAAACTGCAAGAGAGGAGCTGTTGCAGAACTCCAGCCCATCATATTTGCAGCTCTTCTGCAGCTTGTCTACATTACAGTCCTGATGGTGCCAAGAATATCCGGCTCTATTCCCCATTAGAAGACAGGACTCAGAATAGCTCTCTACCTGTTCCCTTGTAGACAAAAACCAAAAAGAGAAAATGCCTTATCTTGAAGCATTTGAGATTTTTTTTTTCAGTTTATCTTTTCAGAAAACGATAAAGAGGTTCAGCTTCAGCTTCCTTCCCCACCCCCCTCTCCCTGCCTCCCCTTCCCCCATCCCTATAGTTCCTCCTATTACCCAAGAAAAAAGAGAGGAGGAATCCTTTGAAAGCTGTCTGGCATATTTGAGGGCCAGATTCCTTCCATCTATTTATATCCTTTCCCATTTATTCATCAGCTTTATGAGCAGGACACACATCACTTTGTGAGACTGTGATTTTTTATAAAGTCATGGAATACTCCAGTAAAATGAAATTTTAATTAAATTTAATTTAATTTTTAAAAGTTAATTTTTAAAATTTAAAAATCCAGCTGCCTCTGTTTTAAAACTGTTTGCATTTTTGATGATTGAAAGTTTGCAAGCTTTGGTGGTAAGGTTATTAATAACATGTATGTTCACCCTGTGCTGCAGTTCAGTAGTAACTATACCTGTGCTAAAAAAAAATAAATTACAGTTTCAAGCTGTAGGAAAGTAGAAGATTCAACCTTTGCACTCTAAGCACTCATCAGATTTTTACTGTTCTTTGCTGTTTTGTTCTGTTATTATGATGCTCTTTGAATTGCCTAAGCAGCCAGTGGGAGAACTACTTACCTGCTCTCCAGAGCTCTTGACATCAGCTAAACAATGCATGAAAGTGTTTGCTAGAAAGAGACAGACAGGGGAAGAGATATGGAGAAACTAGAGATTTAAAGTAACATTACACATTTTATGAAATGACAGAAGAAAACACACTGAAAGTGGAAAGCCTTTAGCAGCAGCATTTTTAAAAGACCTAGTATCACAGTAAATAAGATTTTTCAGAGCCTTTTGGCAGAGGGAATAAGATTTTGTCATTGTTCTCTATTGGTAAATGATTCTTGAAAAATGGGAATGTGCTTCTAGTAAATGTCAACTAATGCTAAGAAAATTTATTCCTAACAAACAGGTAATGTTTTTACAATATAATCCTATCCAAAGAAAAAGTTTATGGCACAGGTGTAGTGAGGACAACATCCTTGAAAATTGAAAATATTTTTGTCCAGTATTAAAAGCTTTCCTTACACAGGTGTTGCGGCTCCATTCTTATTTCTCCTCCTCCTCCTCCTCCTCTTCTTCTTCTTCTTCCTCTTCTTCCTCTTTTCCTCTTCTTCTTCCTCTTCTTCCTCTTCTTCCTCTTCTTCTTCCTCTTCTTCCTCTTCTTCTTCCTCCTCTTCTTCTTCCTCTTCTTCCTCTTCTTCTTCCTCTTCTTCTTCTTCTTTCTTCTTCTTCTTCTTCTTCTTCTTCTTCTTCTTCTTCTTTTCTTCTTCTTCTTCTTCTTTCTTCTTCTTTCTTCTTTCTTCTTTCTTCTTTCTTCTTTCTTCTTTCTTCTTCTTTCTTTTTCTTCTTTCTTCTTCTTTCTTCTTCTTCTTCTTCTTCTTCTTTTCTTCTTTTCTTCTTCTTCTTCTTTCTTCTTCTTTCTTCTTTCTTCTTTCTTCTTTCTTCTTTCTTCTTTCTTCTTTCTTCTTTCTTCTTTCTTCTTTCTTCT
>VZUI01051608.1:0-33015 GCA_013401135.1 Cettia cetti
TGCCGAGCGCGGCCCCGCCCGGAGCCGCGCCCCGACTCCCGGCCCCGGGGCCCCGCCGTGGCCCGGGACCTGCCGCGGCACGGCGAGCCTTGCCTGCCTGCCGGGCCGGCAGTGCGGGGCTGCGCGGTGAAAGCTCGGGGAAACCGGCAGCGCTGCTTCTCTTGGCAGCGCCGCTGCTGCCAGAGGTCATTCAAAAATCTGGGCAAAGGGTGAAAATGGAAATAAGGAAACAACAGCAAGTTAGCTGGGGTACTACTTGAAAGCGTAGGTTTTAAAAAATTAAAGATAAAGTGGATAAAGATGGGGACTGCCTAAATCTTGTCAGGATATTGCTTTTCACTTACTCAGTTCTGTTACTCAGAAAAATAAAGAGAGTCTGTAAGATGATTTGCCTTTTATTGACTTTCAGTTGTCTAATTTGTTTTCATTCCTGTGTTAATTAGAATCAATATATTTACATTTCTCTTCCGGTAGAGTGAAGTTATGTTAATTAATTGACTGTGAGGCTGATGAGAAAAGAGGAGCATGAACTGATGGTGGCTGCTAGGAGTGAGAAAGATCTCTGAGAAGCCAGTGTGAAGGAATGAAAATTTGGCACAGAATCCATTTATCAGCTATTACAGGATCTGTTAGCTACTCAGGTTTAATTTCCTTAAGTTAAAACCTGTACAGCTTTGGATTTAACAATTGCTTTGGTGTCTCTAATTGTCAGTAGCCATTATTCATATGCATATTAAATACCACTCTGTCTTAGTTTCAGGTTTAAGAGATTGTGGAGTAAGGGATGTGTTTGGCATAAGTTTTTTTATGGATTAAAAGTCCCCACAAAACAGTCTTTTTGTATTGTATCTACTTTTCATAGAACAAACTACTAATATACTAAAATTGACATAAGTGTGGATATTAAAATTCATAATTTGGCTTTAATATATGTGTGTGTGATTTCCCACACACCTTTTTTTGGCAGAAAATGCGTTTGGCATTTTCATTAGTTTTTGGCAGAATCTGTCTTTATTTCCCCTATGTTATTCTTGACGGGGTAATTCACTGTTGGTAATAACCTTGCTAAAAACCCAATGTAACTCTGTGAGCAATTGCCAAGGAGCAACCCCAAGATAGAAATTGAATAGTAATCTAAATAAAAACAGTAATAATGAAGCTTGAAACATTCATTTGTTTTGACATATAATGCTCAACACACTGCCATGCCAAGGACAAGACTTAAAAATGTCTCATTCTCTCTTTGTCTTTTCAGTTGGACGTATTGTCTTTGAATTATTTGCTGACATTGTACCTAAAACTGCTGAGAATTTCCGTGCGTTATGTACAGGAGAAAAAGGAACAGGGCCTACCACTGGAAAACCTCTCCATTATAAAGGATGTCCTTTCCACAGAAGTAAGTTCTGTGAAATCCTCCATTTTCCTATTGGTAACAAAAGCTGTCCACCATGAATATTTGAAATAATATTTAATAGTATTTCAGGTATCTGTTAAAGAAATAACTTTGCTGAAGGAGTTTTTCACTTTTTGAGCCTCCTAATAACTGCTTGTTCTTACCATGCACTGAGAATAGTAAATTATAAATTTACTAGTAATTTTGCAAAACTAGTTTACTCTGAGTTGAAATGAATCTCAGGTAAAGGTTTAAATATTGAGTGATATCCACATAACTGAAAAGGAGTACTTAGGTAACACTTTGTAAATAAAAAATGGATTTTGGTCCCATTTAGGTGCTGGTGACAAGGATTGCTTTTCATCCTAGAATTACTTTTTTTTTTTTTCCCCTCATGCCTTTTGTGCTTTGCTGATACACTTTATAACTATTTTATTTTACAGTTATCAAGCAGTTTATGGTTCAGGGTGGAGATTTCTCAAACCAAAATGGCACAGGTGGAGAAAGTATATATGGTGAAAAATTTGAAGATGAAAACTTTCATTATCAGGTACTCTATTGAAAATACTAATTCTGTTCACTTTGTGACATTTCAGTGATGTTACTTCTGCTGCAGTAATAACAATTGTCAACATTGGCATTAACCATTTTCATATCATGTTATATATGGCAGCATATGTGGGACTGTCAACAACATTGACTAAAAAACTTACAGACATCATTATCCCATGGTTAAAGCAGAGTCCTGACTGCAGTTGTACTTGCCCCCAAACAGTATTTTAGGAAAAGAAAATACAGCAATCCTCCACTAATCAAACACAACATCCTGTATCAGGCTCTCAGAATCACAGAGTGTTAGATTGGAAAACACTTTCAGCATCAATGAGTCCAAGCCTTGACCAAACACACACCACCTTGTGAACTAGAATATAGCACTAAGTGCTACAGTCAGCTCTTGAACACCTCCAGGGTTGATGACTCCACTACTTCCCTGGGCAGCCCATCCCCCTTCTGTCAAGAAAATCCTCTCACCATGTCCAACCTTAACCTCCCCTTGTGTAACTTGAGGCCCTTTCCTCTTATCCTGTTGTTGACTGCCTGGGAGAACAGCCTTACCCCCTACCTTGCTTTCAGGTAGTTGTAGAGGGTGATAAGGTCACCCTGAACCTTCTTTTCTCCAAGCTAAAAAACCTCAACTCCCTCAGCCACTCCTCACAGGACTTAAGTTTGGAGCAACAGCTGGAAATGTGACTCCAGTATTCATCATAAAGATAATTCCAGTTGTGTTCTCTGCAGTCTGACACTCTGGTGGTGCCCACAAGAACTGCTGCTAGCAGTGTCTGTTCATTGTACTGTCACAGGATTATGTCCCCGAAGATGACTTTGTGTCATTACGTTTTTGATTGTTCTTTGCGATCTGGAGGTAATTATGAACATGATACAAATGATTCCCAGTTCTCTGTACTTCTCTGCCCTAAAAAATGTAGTCAGAGTGCCAGAGATGAGCTGAAGAACCCATTGGATCCTGTACAGAGTCTGAGAGCTTAATTCCTGTTACCTATTTGCCAAGTATGTTAGGTTTTTCCTGGGAGTTTAAATGTCTCTATTATGTAGAAATTCACTGGTTCTTGCACTTAATCCAGCAGCCCTGCAGTGTTCTCAACCTTGGAAGACAAAGAGTTGTTTTTGTTGATGTTTGATGACACTGGAACTGTTTGTTGTTGTGCTGGTTGCATGGACTGTTGTAAATTGCAGTAAACTGCAAAACTTTAGTCAGTAGTCATCATCTCAGACCAATCCCACTAGGCTTTTCTTCATGCCACTTCTCCAGATAATGGCAGTGCTGTTGTGGAACACCCAACTTACACAACCTCAAGCACTGTTACTATGGCATAGTTTTGCAATCCTTGGATCTGTCAGAGAATCTGATTTTGTCCAGATTTTTTTTGCTTACAAAATGACAGCAGAAACCATAATGGGACAGACACTCTATCTGCTGTGTTTTTCAGAACACAGCAAGAAAATTAATGAGTGACAACAGTTTTCTTTATAAATAGAGACTCTAATAAATTTGGAACTAGCCTTGAGATTTGGTCCCAGATCAAATGGGTTTGTGTATAAGTGGGGAGACTGAAGGCACCACACTGCTCTCTGTAATTTCCAGCTTGTCCCCCTACATCTTTACAGACAAAAGGTAAACCTGCAGGTATATGGCAACAACAGAACTTACTGTTACTTTTTTTTTTTTTTTATACAAAATACTGTAACTGGGGAGAGAGGCAGGGGGAAAGGTAAGATTTATAGGTCTTGGACAGTGAAGCAGTGATAAGCCTCAAATGGTATTTTCAAAAATCTGCTATGGGGCAAACCCTTCTTTTTAACTTGTTTGCCAGCAACTACAATGTCAAGTGTCAGATATTTGTTCTGGAGGCTGCAGTCCTACGAGCTGCCTTCCTTGCTCTGGAACACAGGCTCCTTTATCATTTGCCATCTCTGACTCCCAGGGTGGATTTCCAGGTTAGAACAGACAAAGCCAAGAGATTCCAGGAACTTTCTGTTGGCTAGGTGTGATTCTGGCTCTCAGCTGTAGAAGCTTTTCCCAGAGTTCCTAGGCCAAATCCTGACTGAAAAGATCCATATTTATTCTGCTTATGACCAGATGAACAGTTTAGGCAAGGAGGTCTCCCTACCACCATGGAAATCTAAACAGTGTGTGGGAAAACAATTTTCAAAACAACAGGTTCTTTGAACTGGTAGAGAATGTAGGAAAAAACCAGATGCTTAAATACACCAGGCTCAGACTGTTATCTCAAACTAATCAACCTCCCATTGAGCTCTGAAATCTGTTTCTATGTCCTCTATTTTTTGCCCTTCCTCTCCTTCCCACAGTATCAAGTTTCTTAGTACCACGGCATGAATGCTTTAGATGTGTACCTGTGTCTTGGTATAACATCCTCACATTAAATGGAGTTCCTTTCACTTAATAACCAGACCAACTTGAGGAGAATAATATCTTCATGGCTGGATTGTGCCAGTTAAGCAAGACATTCATAACACTTAAGAAAAACACATTTTTGCAGTACAGGTGAAAACTAAATAATCTGCATGATGGTAGAAGAAAAGTCATAGTTCAAAAAAGGAAAAAGTACTTGCAAGAAACAAGATAAACAGTATCTTCTTACATTGGGCTGTTTAACAATTCCCTTAGTTTGAGGCCCAGTTCCTTAAGTGGCAAAATAATTAGATGGTTAAAAATCCCAACAGACTAAAAACTGTGTCTCTAGGAAAGCGAAGAAGATAAAAAATCCCCAAACAAAATCACCAACCCATAAATTTTAAAGACCACAGTCCTCTAAACTCCATGGTTCTATACCATTCTTTGTGTGAGTAGCCCTTATAAAATTCACATTACATACCCCTCTTAGCAGTACAACATTAAAGTTGGTTTCAGTGGTGTTTAGCCTCATTTCTTAAGAGCAGTGGTCTTAAATAATTCATTGAGGAACTTCACTTATTTCTCAGGTGATCTGCATAAACTCAGCAGCTGTGCAGGGGATGGAGTGTAGAAGCTGCAGACAGGTGTTACACCATTAAGTCACACATGTGGCAGTGCTTGCTAGATTAGTAGGAGGCAGGTAAATACCCAGAGCTGAGCATTTGCCCTCTTCAGTCATAGTAGATAAAATTAGTTGCCACCTGTATGTAGCTGTCTGGTTTACCAAGTTGTTATGGCTGTTCTGGCTGTATTTACGATCAGCCTTACAGAATCTTCCACATGGGTTTATAACATATTTTAAATGTTGATGGTGATTTTTTTCCCCTCAATGCAGCACGATAAACCAGGTCTGCTGAGCATGGCAAATGCAGGACCTGGTACTAATGGCTCTCAGTTCTTTATTACTACGGTGCCTACTCCTCATCTGGATGGGAAACATGTGGTGTTTGGCCAAGTGATCAAAGGAATGGGTGTAGTTAAAATACTAGAAAATGTTGAAGTAAAAGGAGAAAATCCTGCTAAGGTAAGCAAAATGCAAAGCACTGAGGAATGATGTTTATTATTTCATTATATGATGTATAATAATTTCTTTTAAATGCTTGGTGTAATATTTAGAACTCTTAAATGTTAGTCAGTTATTTTTACTAACTGGTAATTTCCATTTTACTGTCCTTGTTAAGAGGCTTTTGTTCTTACACTCTACATCTCCCTTGCACAAACCACTTATTGTTCAACACAGCTGTGAGGGTGGAAGCCTTTGCTAGAAGTGTAGGATGGGCGATGAAATGAAAAGGTGGAATTCACAATCCCACCTAAAGGATACGTAATTCTTATAATTTTTATGTCAGAAGTCATGTTTCGGAAAAAGCAATTGGTGTGTAGGTCATAGCAGTTGTGGGTGTTTGATGAATTAATACCTCTAACTTTAAAAGACTTGGCAGTTGAAGAAAGAACCATCTTCTCTAATGTAGCAGAACTTCCATGTCTTGTGTTTTGCTGCACTTCAGCCTGCTTCCAGTTCCTCTTCCAGCCTCTCTGTGAAGCGTGGGTATGGTGTTTTTGGAATGCTGATCCTGTGAACGCAACACTTTGTGTGATAAAAACCTTTTGATGAGGATAGGCTAATGATGTGATGTGTTTCTGAAATAAATGCACCCAAACAACAGATGAAAAAGCCTTGTTACAGAATTTCAAAAATTTCAAAGAGCACTTGGAAGTTACTGCTTTTTAAAAAATTGTCTTGATAAGGAATACTACTATTTGCACTTCATTTTTTCAGTTGTGTGTCATCGCTGAATGCGGAGAGCTAAAGGAAGGAGATGATTGGGGAATTACTCCTCAGGATGGATCTGGAGATGCTCACCCAGATTTTCCTGAAGATTCAGACATAGACTTGAAAGATGTAAGTATTTTTCTTCTTCGGTATTTTACAGATTGCAAGACTTGTAGTTAATCTGAGTTACATGGTGTCTGTGATGATGTTCATTAAGCTTTTTTTCTTAAGAATGGATCGAGGTCCTGATCAAATGGTGACATTCCATTTTAAGAAAGAGAAGGCTGTGTGGGAAGGGATTGTAATCTCTTTTTTTTCCAGTGCTAATTGCAGCCCATTTTTTTCCCCAGTAACTAAAACCTCACTTCAAATTGTCACTTATTTTCTATTCTTGATTTCTTTTTACTTTTGTTTGTGCTGTAATGTCAAACTGCAATTACTAGAACTCCATCCTGCAGATGACTAACTTAATGTTATTACCTACACACCTTTTTAAATACCCACCCTTTAACAGACTCTGCCCCACTTATTAGAAATAAAGGATCACCCTTTTAAAAAGGTTTTTACTACATCTGAGCTAGTTGTTCTTAATTCCCAGTAGTTGATTACTTTTAGATTGTTCAAACTGAAGGAAGATCTGTTGTTGGGAGTTAGGGAGCAGACTGGTGAAAGCAGCTCTTCTGCAGGTTTTTACTTTCTCATGAAAGTGAACTAGACAAACTAAGTCAAACACTGATTTGTGAGAGGGGGAAGAAAAGGGGGCTGCATGAGTAGAATCCAAATAGAGAATTAGAACAGTAAAAATCAATTTGAGCCAGAAAACAAACCCCTTGGCTGTTGAGAAGCACTTCAGCTTATGAAAATGTTTTTGGATACCATTTGATGTGGTGCAGAATTGAAGTTGGCAGGTGCCTGTGCCCTTTAACTTAAAACTTGTTCATACAAACCAACTACAGAAACCATGGTGACATTTTTCTCACACTAATGAGTTTTTGCAAAGGTTACTGATTTTAGTAGGGTAGAATAGACAGCAGTAGTTGTGAATGGGAGAAATAACTTGAAGTGTATACGATTCTGGATATAGAAGTGATGGATTTGATAAAGACAGGCAGTTGTTCTTTTCTCCTTCCACTGATACTCTTAAGTATTCAGAGAGGAGAATTGTGTTGATATGACTTCCAGTTTGAGAGTGTGCAGAGTTCACATGAGTGATACTGTTTTGAGAAGCAGAAGACAACATTTCATCAGGAATAAGAAAGTCTTGGTTGAATACTTGCTAACATAGCTTCTTTTCTTTGAATAACGGTCAACACCTTTATATATAGCTCTGTGTGGGTAGCAGCGTTTAGGGAAAGGAGTTGGACTGCTATGTCTTCTCTAGTATTTTTTCACCATTTATACTGTAGAAAACCCCCTAGGAATTTAATTTTTCAGACATTTGTGTTACATAAAGTAGGAAATATTACAGAAGTGATTTGAAGGTAGTATTTTGTCTAAAATTGGAGTATTTTTATTCTGAGATTTTATAAACCTTGAAAGAGGATGGGCCTGGGATCATACTGTTAAACATTAGTTAATTCACGACTTCCTTCTTAAATACATTCATACTTTATATTTCCCATCTATTTTATTAGGTTGACAAGATTGTGGCCATAGCAGAAGACACAAAGAATATAGGAAATACTTTCTTCAAATCGCAGAATTGGGCAATGGCAGCTAAAAAGTATAGTAAAAGTTTACGGTAAGGCTCTCGTCACTCAATCAGGTAGTTCCTGTAACCCCAGTTAATACCACTATTAAGCAATGATTTGTGCATTTAAAAGGTGCCTAGTGCAGTGCTCTTTTCTTTTTTAAACAAAGAGCCTTCTGAATCTGGAAAACATCTGGTTGATTTTTAGCTCTGGAATCAAGTAGGTCTTCTACTCGTTGCTAGGTAAGAGCTATAGGCAGGAAGTATTGCTTGGAACTGACTAAATACTCTCTTTATAATACTCTCGCTGTGCTGGTACTTACCTGGGAAGAAAAGCACAGTAGTATCCAGGGTAGTTAATGGTCAGCAAGGAAGGGAAATACTTCTATGATTTATAAAAAGCAATAGGTTTAGGAAATTGCTAAGTTCAAAAAACAAATGTGGCCCTTACTCATTCCTTACTATTTTTTTTCTGAGGGTCCATACCGTCATCCTGACCCCATGTATATTTCAGACTTGCCTTCAAAACCATAGTCTTTCTGCTTCTGTTTCCATACTGTGCCTTTCATATTTTCATGCTTTTTGCTTTAAGTACCTGAACATCTCCTAAAAAGAAATTTACACTTACTGACCTTTATCCCAGTTTTCTTAATGATCACTGGTTAAGCAACAGTAACAATAATGAAAGAAAAAAAAATGAGGCATATTTAATACTTCAGCTGAGGTTTTAGCAGACTGGATTTTGAATAAATGTTATCTTTCTGAACCATAAAATGAATCCTTTAATTACAGATATTGACTCAAGATGCAGTGTCTCGACCTGCCCTCAAAAAGCCCACCATAGAAACAGAAACCCCAAAGTAAAAAGGATTTCTATGTAAACCATTTGGAAATCATACATAAAAAAGGCTGGAATGGATCTTTAAGGATCTTTGTGTTGTATGTGTCCATTCTCTCTCCCCATTCTTAGGTAAATGCTAAGTATAATTACACCATCCTTTCCAGTTAGTAGTCTTGTTCACTCTTAAGCCCACCCAGTGAAGGCTTTTCCTGTCTGAGCTGCTTTGGCCCTGTTATTGTATTATAGAATCTAATACTTTATGTAGGACAGTGACCTGGCACATCCCCAGAACTGATAGGAATAGAATAGCTCTTACCAGGGTATCCCATGGCTTAGGTACAATTCACCTGGCACACCATCTGACAATGCTGACTTTTTCTTTTCACCTACAGTAACCATTATAATCTTGGGTTCTTTTTCTTCTTTCATTGCTTCTTAGTCTTTTTAAAATAAATATTCCATATGTTACAATTGACACAATTGAAGTAATAAAATGTATTACTTCCTGTTATCTCCCTTGATATTCACTATACTGATTTCTTTGACTTGGAAGCTCTAATCTTATTTCCAGAATGGTTGCAGGGTTTTTTGATGTCTTGGTATGATTTATAAATATACATGTGTTCCATTTGTTTTGAACATAAAACAGATGGGTGTTATAACTCTCCTTACCTTTTTACTGTTTGCTCTTTCTTCTGGTTCTCATCTTTTGCATGCTGCCTAGTAAGTGGAAACAAGCACTGGGACTGCATCTAATTTACAAGCACAAAGCACCTAATTTACTTTTTAATTATTGCTAATTTTTTGTGATCCAAAGGTTGTATATGAACAGCAAAAAAGACATGGCATGCAAAAAAACTTAGAGAGGTTCTATCAAATAGACCATTAAGGAGTTAAAACTTTTGTATCCACAGCAGACCTTTGCCACTGGAAATAAAAACCAGACAGCATTAGCACATTGTAAATTAAGAAATTTGCTTTCGAAACAGAGATGTAGCAACTGCTGTAGCTCTGTCCTGAACCAGTGTCAGTTTTGAAGTTCAGGAAAAGTCATGAAGGAGGACAGTGGGAAGAATGTGGTGTTACTAATGCTCATACACCACACTCCCTTACAAAGTAAAGTTAGCTTCAGATTTTAGCTACCAATTCCTAAGCTAATTAAGAGATTATTGAAGCAACTCAAGAAGAGATGAAGCTTCTCATGAACATGGAAGGTGCAGTGGTGGTGTTGATTTTTTGACACTGATGAGCAACATGTTTTTTGAGAATAAACTGAGATAAATTCTAATGTTTTCCTGTGGTAGAACACTGCTTTTGTCTAAGAAAAATAATGTGCTAGTACAGTGGAGGACTAAGAGTTACAGGAAAACATTCCTTAGTGAGTTGATTGTTTTTTGTTAGGGTGGGTTTTATGTATTTTGTTTAATAAAGATTTATAATAGTTGAATTGAAGCTGCTTTAAAAGTAGTCGGTTCACACACATCTGTGAAGAGACAGCTAAGGGCAGGACAAAATGGAAGTTGCAACACTAAGACATGTTGGTGTGAATCTGTTTTTCTGCAGGTATGTAGAAGCTTCTGAAGGAGTGGCAGAGGAGGCAGACAAACCCAAGTTAAAGACTGTTGCTTTGACCTGTGTTCTAAACATCGGTGCTTGCAAACTAAAACTGTCGGATTGGCAGGGGGCCATTGAGAGCTGTTCAGAGGTAAATGTAATGTTCAGTATCTTGGTCACGATTTGGCCTGTACAGACAAGACTACAGAGCTCTTTAAAGAGTCTTCTGACAAGCTTGTGATTTGAAAGTAAACAAATAGAAGCTCATGGTGAAGTTAGTACTAGCTTTCCAATATGTGGCTTTTTAAAAAGATATTGACATTGAAATGAATCATTAGAAACAAACAAAAGAGGGCTGTTGCTTACTGCCAGGAAAATGCACATCATTGTCAGTTTGGTTTGCAGAGCTACTTCTTACATTACAAAGAGTTAAACTGCGTTCAGTGAAAGAGGAATACTTTTCTATGGAAGACTAGTATGAGAAAATGTTTTACTTGCCTCTGGATTTGATGGCCTTGTATTTTATTCATGGCAGGGACTTTCTAACTAACTAACCTTTCAGGTAGGCTTAATGGTGAAATAAAACGACTGCATAGGAAGAAGGAAACAAGGTAATGATATATATAGAAAAAAACCCCCAGTAGAATTAAGGAAAAAAATGAACCATGACATGGACATTGTGCAAATTTAGTACATTTGAGGAAACTTTAAATAATTCAGTAAAACTCTTCATATTTTGAAGGAAACAGGGGAAAGAATGCTCTTATCTGGTAGAAAAAGACCCTGAGCAGCATCTCCTAGGGCCTCATACTGAAAGCAGGAGTCTTAGCTAATCTCTGTGTGAGGTCATTAGAAAGCTGTCTTGTTTTCTAGCCTGCTGATAGTGGAAAACCTTCATAAACCTATATTCAGAATGGACAAATGGGGAATGAGGAAAGAAGAAAATAGGAAAATTGTGTAATGTGCTATCTGTCACCTAGAAAAGGGTAAAAACTGAAACAAAAGTGTTACAGGTAGAAATTATTACAACTAATAATACTTGCCATTGTGGGAAGAAAATCACACTTCCTTTTTTTAAGATTAAACAATAGTTAGATAAAGGCAACTTCATAGCTATAATAGACTTCTGTAAGGTATTTAGCTTATGTCTCATAACTGTGTCAGTGCTTTAATCAGAACACCAGTTTCCTAAAATTAGCTAATAAAGTTCTAGGTAATTGTTAATGAGAAACTATACACTTTCACTTTTATGATTTCACAAGGCCAAAAGCAATTTAAATTAACAACCTGGAATACATGCATTGTTTGGTGTAAATAATGAATTATGAACAGCTGAACCTGTTCAAACAAACCTTGCATTGAAATAGTTGTAAGCACAATGGTCAAGGTAAAACCAAAGAATGCGTGTACAGTCCAGACAACTAATTCTTAGCACAGAAGAGGCTGAAGGCTTTATAGTAGATGGATCAAGAGGAGCACCCACAGTAATACTTCCTTCATATTAACAGCCAACACCCAAGTGATTTAAAAAAATACCTATTCTATTGATGATTTGAAGTTAATTAACTAAATAAAGCAACACATTGCTGTGAAGACATTTCTTCTAAACATTAAGAAAACTATATTCTTATCAATAATAAAGACACACTGTAGAACTAACTGCAATAAAAATGTGATTTTCACAGGCAAGATAAGGTAACAGCTAGCTGACCACGTTATCTGAGGTATTCTGAAAAAATAATCGAATAGTGGAACAATCCCTTTGCCCAGCCACTGCATGTCCTATTTTGATATTGTCATATTAGAGCTGGTATATACACATTATTGAAAACATTCAGCTCAAGGAAGGCGTAATGACTGGAACTTGGCAAAGTTCCTGAAGCATGATAAAATGGATTGCTTGCATGTATCTTTCAAGCCCACAGTGAAAAAAATCTTTACAGGAAATCTCCGTGTTTTATTTATGATGGCATTTGAGGAGGTCTTGGTGCAAAGGAAGGAGCTGCAATAGAGAGTTGCCCTGTGAGACTCAAGGTTAGGATAATTTGAACTGCAGCAACTCCTCAGCCTTGACAGCTATCTATATATACACACACACAGAGCTGTTCCATTTGGGCCACGTGTATGCTCATCTTTCACAAAAGACCACTTTTGGTGCAGTGGTACTGAAGCTGATTACTTGCTATTCAGCGTGCTGCATTATAGCATTCCTTTTTACACAGTTAATGTTTTGACAGCTTACCCTCAAACCAACTGCGAAGACTGTCTGCTGGTGTGAATTGTGCCATTTGTGGAGATGGGAGGCTGTGAAGTATAAGAAATGTTAATGTGACAATTTTATTAAATTTACAGGCTCTTAAAATAGATCCAGCAAATACTAAAGCTCTCTACAGACGGGCTCAAGGATGGCAGGGAATAAAAGATCTCGATCAAGCACTGGTAATGATCACTTCTTTTTTTCTATTTAAATTTAAAATTCTGTCAGATCATTAATTTATATTTTTCTTTTCTTTAAGGCTGATCTTAAAAAGGCTCATGAAATAGCCCCTGAAGACAAAGGTAAACTAAACTGTTCATTTTAAAATTCCCTTAAGGGTAGTATTCAGTTGGAATTCATTATCAGTGTGATGCCTAAAATGTTAGCTTCTTAAAGCTTCTTAAACACTGATCTGAGCACAGAACACACTGAAGTGGAAAACCTGATTTTATACAGCAGTGATGTTTCTGTTGCATTGGGAAACCTGCCTATGTAGGTCAGCAGCATTCCTCTTGAACTATGTCTGTATCTCACTGGGCTCTTACTCACCTGATTTCCTGCTCTAATGGGGTGAGATTTTTAGCTCCTAAGTTCTGTGTTGGCACCTATACCATGCTTGCTACACACTCCTCCATGTGGTTACTTTACCAGTTGAGACAAAGCAAGGGACAAGGCTTTTGCTGCTAGTATCTGACCTAATCAAAGATTAAATGCAGTTTTATGAAATAACATAGGTAAGTTCCAGCAGTGACCTGCTGTTAACCTACAAGGAGACCTAAGGTAAAGAGATTACTGTAACTGTTGTTTTCTTTTTGAGCAGCTATCCAGACGGAAACACTCAAAATCAAGCAGAAGATAAAAGCCCAAAAGGAGAAAGAGAAAGCAGCTTATGCTAAAATGTTTGCTTGATTTTTTTCCTAAACATTTAAATCTATGCACTAACTCATGCAAAAGGAAAAATGGAGCTGCTTCTTTTATTTGCCCTCTGCTGCCGTTTTCAGTGTTTACAACACAAAAGTCTAATAATAAAGACAAACTGTTCAGACAACACTGTGATGTGTTTTGTTTTGTTTTTTTTTTTTTTTTTAAGCTGTAGTAACTTGTGTTTTGCAGCTCAGGTGTTTTTCTAATGTGTAAAGCAATGGTGGTTGGTTTCACAGCTTAATAGTGCTTCCTAAGCTACTTGGTTTCACACAAAGACAATTTAGGCATTTTCATAGTTCCTATTAGAGCAGGCCTGATATCATGTAAGGAATAAAAATGCTGGTAGACATAGAATAAAGATGCAAGTATTATTTTTTTAACCACTTTATAGTAGGGATTCCCTATTACCATTGTCAAGAAAAAACCCCCAAAAACTGTAAAATTGATGTAAAGCAGTGACAATTTTCTAGACCAATCTATTTCCCTGACTGCCAGGTATGATTACATGTAAATCACTCCATCTAGAGAGAGAAAATACTTTTTTAAAGTTGGTACTAAATTATTCCACCATATGCACAGTTCTGGATATGGCTCCTGTTATCACTGAACTTCAGCAGTAAATCCAAGATCCAAAGCTTCTTTGCCAGTCCTGATAAGAACTTTTGCCTGCCATACAGCTCCTGTAAAGAAGTACTATTTAAATAAGGCTAGGGTTTAACCAGAAGGCACCAACTTTCCATTTAATGCAACAGTCATATGTAAAATTCAGAATGGCACATTAGTCTCAAACTTTTAACATTCAAGTCAGGGCTGTACATCAATTATGCTGCAGCATAAAATACTCCAACAGATTTGTTGGTGATCAGAAGTCACTGAATAGATCTCCTGTTAGTTTACATTCCATTATAAGCTGGTCCTCCTCCACCTTCAGGTACTACCCAGTTAATGTTCTGACTTGGGTCTTTAATATCACATGTTTTGCAGTGGACACAGTTCTGAGCATTTATCTGCAGCCTTGATCCTTCTCCTGTTTCCAGAGGAACATACTCATAGACTCCTGTAAAGACAAGAAGGGAGCTATCACTTTGCTGAACAGCTTCCACCTGCATGTATATTCCACTTACAAGCAAGTGTAATGAGGGAAGTGTATTACTAATGTGATTTAATTCTCCTCTAACATGTTTAACAGTTATTTCATCACGACAGTACTGCTAAAATATTTTAAGACCAGCAACTGAACCCCTTCTTGGAGGAAAATTGGGATGGAATGCTTGAAGTAAGTAGTAGGTCAGGTGGACCCTTCCTGAAGTACTTAGTCTCTTGGAGAAAGAGCTAAAACACTTTTGTTACCTACCTGCTGGACAAAATCTTTGCTCTGGTCCATCGAATACAGCCAGGTTCCTGCTCACAGGGACGCTGTCATCTTTGAGAGTTAGATGAGCGGGCTGGTCATGTTCATGGTTTGTACCACTTAAAGCCACAGATGACAGGAGATCAAAACTGATTTTTCCATCAGGCTTTGGGTATTCAATAGGAGTGCAGTCTTTGGCTGGCTTGAGCTGAGCAAAATCTGGTCCTAAATATATTTTTAATAAATGTCAGTATAGAATTATTGCAATTTGCCGTTACTCAAGATCAATTTAACTAAGCTGTTTTAACTTCCCTTGTCATCAGAATGAAGTACTTTATAAAAGGCAACCTTTTTCATGAGACAACTATACCAAGTTACACTAAACTTTTAATTTACATTGTGTGGTAGTTAATACAAGGAAGTCTGCTTCAATGCTTTATCACCCATTGCTTTTGAGTGACTTTAAGGCTTCACTACTGGATCACACGTGCACTAGCTAAAAACTAAGACCAGAAATGACTGACATAGAAATCTAGAATCTTCTTTAGGAAATAATGAAATTACCTGGATGTTTTAACGTCCATGGTTCCATTCCTCTCAGTAGCCAATAAAATACGCCTGTATATATCATTCCTCCGTACACACCAAGTATGCTATGGCAGGATGGTCGGATGTTTCTTACTGCATACAGCTCTTTCCAGACCCAGGACTTTTTCAGATTCTCTTCATATTCTTGCACATCAAGTCCTAAGGCAGTACGTGTTAGTTATCTACAGTACATCAAGACTATCCTTGAAATAAATGCTGAATAAAAGTAACTGCTAGCAATGAGATCCACAAAATAAGAATTTCAGAACTGTAAGCTAGGAATATACTAGACAGCATGCCCCTTGAATCAAGAGACCTGTTTTGTTGGCAGATATGTACTGCTCCTTTGTAGCCTTTATTAAATGAGATACAAGCAGCATTAAATTGCCTCAAACATCAGCAAAGGTGGCTACATTGGTACCTCTGTGGGAGAACGGCTACTCACTGATAGAATCTAAGTGCTGACCAGGACAGTCTTACCTGTGATCCAAAGCCAGGTTTGTGACTAATGTCAGGTTCATAAGCTTTTTCCAAAGTTTTGCAACCATTGTCCCATTTCAGTAACTATGGCTATGGCCCAATGGATAATGCCAGGGCTAGATAATTTCTTTGTAATCAGCACATTTTAAATATTAAATATATATTAAATATATTTGACTGCGAACTTTTGATTGAAATACTCTTTGTATTCTTTATAAATACTAGATATTTCATACTTGAAACATCTACCACAGTGTAGTTTAAGTCAAGTAATTATCTTAAAAAATAATGTTTCTTCAAATGAAAATTATTTGAGAGCTTTCCCTTCACCATTCTCCATTACTACTGTTTAGGAATAAATGTTTTAAATAATCATTTTAAGCCCTGTCTACATATGAAAAGCATGCTTCACTCCGTATTTCCCATAAAGCCCATTATCCCTGCAAAGAGAAGAAAGTGGGCTGTAACAGTCCAGTCTTGACAAGACTGCAAAACAGCATATAAAACCTGTCCATAATCAAACAGGAGTGACACGCTACCCACAACAGTGTTCATAGCTTCAGATGGATTCTAAGCATTACAGCCTGTCTAGTTGAAGTTTTAATTGTTCAGCACACACCTTCTGTGTATGGTGCATTTCAGCTGAATAAGAGCTCATTAGGCCTGAATCCATCAGTACAGAGAGCAGATTTTAAAATAATCATCATGTGGCACCTGTCTTATCTCCAGAGTGACTGAAATTCTAATTCTCTCTCTCTCTCCAGACTTTATTATAGATTTAAGGGGACAACCAAGGCTTAAACAAATCGCTACAGGGTGGTTAGGACCAGGTGATTACTACAACGTGCTTGTGTTATGTATAAAATAAAATACAAACTGAGTCAAATACTCAAATTGAGATGACAAAGATGAAAAGTCAGAAAAAAGGACTGAATGAAAAGAGGATCCTAACAACAGTAAGAGAAATTTGAAAAATCTCATGCTGTTTTGCTTGCATTTAATTACTCCTTTTTTTTTTTTCCTGTATCAGCAGGCTTTCAGGTACACTTTCTGAATCATAAAGCATTATTTTTTATTGTGTTTGTAGGAATGAAACTATTCTGGTTTACTTATACAGGAAGCATAAGCTTACTTTTCAGATGGTAATTAGAGCTTCTACCAGTAGGATCAATACTTATGAATAACCAAGCAAATATTAATTTCTTTCATAAATCATCTGACATTATCAATAGTAAAGAAACAGTTACATATATTTTAAACACACCCATTTCATGATTTATCCACATTTCTAATTAATTCATTCAGCCAGATTAATTACTGCTGTCAGTTGGTGGTGGTTCTAACTGAACACAAGTACAAAGTACAGTGATCTTACCTATTGTCTTTGACTGGAGATTTTCATTGATTAATTGATTAAAAATGGCTTCTGAAGCCAACATGCCACTTTTCATTGCAGTATGTGTTCCTTTGATCTTGGGAACATTCAAGAGTCCAGGACTGCAACCAATTAATAATCCACCTGGGAAGGTGAGTTTGGGTATTGACTGATGAGAAAACAGAAAGAAAGGTGGTTCTTTTATTCTTGTTTGTTAAAGTGAAAATAACATTCTGGAAATTAAACTGGCATAAGGCTTGAGTGTCCTTTCCATTTTCAGACTTGGCATATGCACTCTCTAAAGATGCACCAGTTACTCCACTTACTCATGGAATTTGAGTATAGTATGCGTATAGGAACACAGACGCTTGTGCTGGGTATGAAAGTGACAACATTTTCCTTATAGCCTCTCTCCAGCTGCCTTATCTGCAGCAAAACTCCAGTAGTGTCACCCACCGATGTGGTTTTCCTCCTTCAACCTCAAGTGAATTCTTTAAAATAAAGAACCCAACCCCCCATTTGTTTCCCTGATTTCCATACAGTAAGTTGTGTTTGTCTCATCTCACCTCACAGTGCTTTTTTCCACAAATTGTTTCTGTGAAACTGCCTAATGCTATCATGCCTATCCTCCCTCCACCTTATTTTAGAAGTTGCTCATGGCCAACAAATACATTTTGGTGCAAAATCACCATCTTACTCCCATTCTGTAAGCATAATGTCATAGAGTATGGTCAACTCACAAACTAGCACAGAGAAGATGATTTGCAAATATCAGGTCAATAGTATTAATATACTATATTATACACCTACATTAACTAAGGAATACCTCAGCTACCAATGTGATCAGATTTTAGAATGGGAACAGCTTCAAAATGCAGACTGACTGCAGAACTTCAAGCAGAAAGCTCTGATCAAAACCTAAGTCACAAATTGGCGAAGACAAGTTTTGAACATACCCTTCCTCCAAAAGTCTTTAGTACTGAGCAGCACATCTTAATCTGGCATCCTGCTTTTATTGAAACTGTCTGAAAGAATTCATTTTGCAGTAACCTAAATACTAAACAAGTAGTAGAATTTCATGAAAAATGTCAAAAAAAAATCCCTTGGAATTTAAGATAACCCAAACCAAAAGTTTCATTTCTTCTGCTTGTTCAATTGTTAACTATTTACTAGTCACCCAGGACTGCTTACTTTTGTATGGTCATATAGCAATCACTAAGAAAAGTTATATTACCCAGCATTTCCTCTGTGTTTTGTGCAATTTGTTTAATCAGAGATGTAGTGATTTGGTTCATGGGAAAGGTAATTCAGGCTGAAAACACAACTACAAGTTATTTTTCTGGGACCAGAAAGTGCAGCTACATAACACTATTTCAAAGGAATTAAGTATGTAAGATGTTCTCACTTTTCACAGAAAACAGCCATCCTGTGTTATCTATTAGGATTCAATGGAGCAGCACTGACATAAGCATAGGAAGACTTCTTGACTGACTCTCTGAATTGCATAGAAAGATGGTGATCAAGTACTTTTCTTCTGCAACCACTGTTTCACGTAATACGCACCGTGACCCAACTATTGCTGAAGAATCAGTGAGATTAAAGATGAGTCATGTAACACAAAAGGTAGTACATACTGCAGCTTTGGTAGTAATTCTCATAATTAATACTATTGGCACTTGGTGCCTGCTTTCACAGTAAGTGGAAGGAACACATCATGCCCCTGAGATACAGACACAAAACAAGACTGCTTCAGAGAAGGGGACACACCTGCTCCCTGCAGTCTTTCCTGCTGGCAGACAAGAAACCTCATGTTCTTCCTCCCCTTAGATCAGATCAAGGCTTAAAATCTGTTAAGTGAGCCTAATATTTTACACTTAAATGGATTGTCAGTATAAAGGTTTTTCCCCCCAATATTCATAGCATACACTGCTCAGTAACTGCAACACCTTTTTTTCCCCACAGAATTCTTAAACCTTTCAAGAGTTTTGGTAAAATAGAGACAAAATAGAGGGTGCATGGGAATTTAAATGCTTTGTTTTGCACTTTTAATAAACATAAGAAACAGTAGCTACAGAGATTAAGTTACTAAACTCTGATCCTTCCTTCCACGTACACTAAAAAACACGTGCACTCTCTCTCCCCCTTCACTCTGTGCTTAAGAATGAAGATCATGGTCATCAGGTTATCTATAACAAAAAAGCTGAGGTTGATGGTAACTCTATACTCCTATTTGATGCAATTCCGTTAACAAAATCAAAAACTGGAGCTACAGAATGACTTACATAAGAAAATATTCCTGGACTACAGTGATACAAATGAGTCAGACTGCTACAGTTATTAATCAAAGCAACACATGCAAAAGAAGAGCTAATCTTAAAACTCTTCCTAAGTGAATCATCAATAAAGCTTTTTTTTACTGAAGCCATGTATTAAAAAAAGTCTTTTAAAAGAGTGACTTCATGATCACCTAGACAAATCTATTTACAGGAAATTAAAAAAGAAAAACAGCAAAAACCAAAAGCATACTTTTATATTAGGAACAATGCAAAGTAAGGAACATATTGGTTTAAATCAATAAGCAAAGATGTCCAAAGATGAAGCAGAGATGTGCAAGATCTGTAGTTCTACTACGTAACTTAGCACAATGTCTGTAAGCGACTTATTGAAAATACTGTGTTCTTTCAGCCACAGTTTTGAGTCAAGGGAGGGTGGAGCTCAAGTCACAATCTGGCTACTTCACCAAAGCCAGAAATTCAATGACTAAATGCGGTTTTTGAAATAAGCCAGTAACACAACTGTGTTACAATGTGATATGACATATTTCCACTGCAGAGTGGACAAAATCAACGCTCAGATTAATTAAATGTGCAGCATGGGTGTAATCAAGAAGTTGCTTCCTGAACCCACATGACTCACTGCCAGGAATGCACACTGAGGTCAAAGCCTAACTCCACATGACTGTGACAAGAGTGATGCTGTGATGAAATTCCACTAGTATTGCACAAGCTGTGTGAAGCCACATTTACACCAAGAAGAGATTCAAAAAGGAAAGGCAAAGTAGTCAGAGGGCAGAGTGGCATGGCCCCACACACAGGCTGCACAGGATGAACATTCAGGCTAGTTTTAAGGTCCAAACTGAAAGGAGCATCTGGAAGATTGATCTGGGAGTACAGAACATACTGCAATGCCCTGTGTTTCAAGATGAGAAGCTAACAGGTTGAAAGTACTTTAAAACTGTTAAATGTAAACTCCAGACCATTTTTTTTGCAAGCTTTCCCAGCCCTTTCAACTGACCTTAAGTCTTGATGAATACATATTCAAAATTGTACCTTTTACACTACTTAAGTTACCAAAATTCAATGTTGTGCATGAAAGAAACTCAAGGTGTTTGTATTGGAAGAGGTAAAGATTTACCTGTCAAACTACATTACAATTTCAGCACCATCAGTGACTTAAGGCTCAAGCACTGAAAAGGAGTTCCTTTTGCTGGGATAAACAAGTAATTTGGAAGACCCCACAGGAAAAGATCAGTGATACTACCCTGTGTTCCCCAAGATTCCAGGCAAAACAAAAGATTGTCTGTGGCATCTTTGCTGCTGAACATACTTGACTGCAATACAAATTCCACTTCACTGGCTGCTCATGGCTTGAACAAACACTGCTGGGTAAAAAACTCTGGATGTCTGGGCTCAGAGAATGGTTGGGGAACAGTGACATCCAGCTGGCAGCCAGTCACTAGTGGGGTTCCCCAGGGCTCAGTCTGGGGGCCAGACCTGTTTAACATCTTTATCAATGACCTGGACAAGGGGATTGAGTGCACCCTCAGTTAGTTTGCAGGCAGCACAAAGCTGGGTGGGAATGCTGATCTGCTGCAGAGGCATCTGGACAGGATGGATCTATGCACTGAGGCCAATTATACTGACATCCAGTAAGGCAAAGTACTGTGTCCTGTCCTTGAGTTAGAACAGCCCCCTGCACTGCCTTAGGCTTGGGGCAAAGTGACTGGAAACTGCCCAGCAAAAAGGACATGGGGAGTCCTGCCAGCTGAACATGAGCCAGCGTGTGCCCAGGTGGCCAAGAAGGCCAATGGTATCCCAGCTTGGATCACAAATAGTGTGGCCAGCAGGATCAGGGCAGTGATTATTTCAGTGATTATTCCCCTGGAGCTGGCCCTGGTGATGTTCTATCTTGAATCCTTTGTCCAGTTTTGGGCCCCTCACAAGACACTGAAGTGCTGGAGAGCATCCAGAGAAGGGCAGCAGAGTTCATGAAAGGCCTGGAGCTCAAGTCTTATGAGCAACTGCTGGGGGAGCTGGAGGTGTTTAGCCTGGAGCAAAGGAGGCTCACGGGGTAACCTTATTGCTCTCTAAAACTGCCTGAAAGGAGGCTGCACTGAGGCGAGGCTCAGTCTTTTCTCCCAAGTAACAAGTGACAGCAAGAGAGGAAAGGGGCTCAAGTTGTGCCAGAGGAGGTTTAGATTGGATAGCAGGAAAAATATCTTCACAAGATTTGTCAAGCACTTGCACAAGCTGCCCAGGGAAGTGGTTGAGTTGCCATCCCTGGATAAGACATGTGGCACTTAGGGACATGCTTTAGTGGTGGACTTGTTATTGAACTCAATGATGTAAATGGTCTTTTCCAATCTAAATGCTTCTATGATTCTGTATTTCATTTAGAAAGCAAAGTGAGTATGTCAGATTTTCAGCATGACAGAGCCCAAGTCTAGCAAAGCTCAGCAGCCAGTATCCAGCAAGATAAGAAGGTTTTTCTGTCCAGCAAAACAGTTGGTACAGCATGCAATCCAAATCTGCAGCACTAAATACATGGCTATAGAGAACTCAAAGATAAAAAGTCATGAAAAAAATTACCTGGATACCACCTTCATTTAATGCTCTGGCACCATAGGCAATCCTTGTTCCACCCTCCAAAGTAGGCTGTACACTAGGATGGTGCTTCCACCTCTGAAATTCCCTAAATGGATTCAAATAGGGATTTTGATAATCTAAACCAACCTTAAAAAAAAGAAAAAAGTTCACATTAATAAAAATAAGGTATGAAATTTCAACAAAAATTTGAAATTAAAACAATTGCATATTACCACATCAAGTCTTCAAATCTAGGATCTTTCTACTTAAACTACTGCCAAAAATATGTTCTATTAATGGTACAGCAGAAACAAATCTGAAAATTTGCTGCTACAAGTCTGCTCTCATCCCCACCTGAAATACGAAAAATATTTAATTACATTGTAACATCCTTTCAACTGTCTGTGGTATAAAAAGAATTAAATTAAGCATGATTTAATGGGTGGGATAGGCAGAAAAACTTGTTTTAAATTTCTATTTTATACCTCTGCCCTAAAAATGCTGAAAAAGAGGTAAACAATTCTTTTTTGATTGTTATGTCCTTGTGCTCTCATACTTCAAACAGTTTTTCAAATTGTTTAGTAGTCAATTATAATTTCCAATTAGGTGAGCCATTGTAGTAAAGCTCAGGGGAGCAACGATGAAAGCAGAAAATGGGGTAAAAAAGATTGCCAGTGGGCTGGATGCCCAGGATCGTTATGCATTTGAGAATTTGCCCAAATATATCCCCTGCATTTCCCATCTTCAAGACACTCTTAAAAATAATTCTCTTGCTGATTTTTTCTCTTTTCAGAAAGGGATTATTTCTGGTTCCTGTGAGCTTTATTGGAGATAAGTAACAAAATACATCCTGAGTCAGCAGCAGCCAAGACTTTGGTTATCTGTGGCAGCTCACTGCTTTCAGAGCAGTGCCTGCATCTGCATTGCTGACAAGACAAAACTAATGAACAAGTTGCAAAATAAAGGTAAAATAACCCTACAAGAATCATCTCAGACTGAAATAGGTATTAAGTTCAAAGACAAAAAAGTGATTATGCGTTCACACAGAAGTGGATTTTTCCTCTCTGGAGAGAACACAAACATTATTGATTACCTACTGATTGATTACCTATTGATTACCATTATTGATTCTCTGTGAGAATCAGAGCTCTCAGCCCTTCTAAAATCAAACAGAATTTGAATATCTACTGTAAGTACTTATTAATTCTAATATTGGAAATCTGTACAGGACAAGTATGTGTGTCTGAAAAAGCTAACAGGCTTTTTTTTTCCAATGCTTCTTACAAAACAGACAAAAAGAGTTTTTCCACACACTCTGTAACCCTTCTGAAATCTAGGAAACAGAAATGTCAGCTCAGTCCCATGCTGCTCAAAGTCCATTCTGTATGCTTGACTCTCACAACATCTGTGTGGAATGAAGCATGTGCACAGAGTAAATAGTGAATTTTTCATTTTGAACTGTAGGTGATAGAGAATATTTCCAATCCTTGCTCCTTGCATCACCTGGCTTCCAGAATGACACCAGACTATCTCAAGTGATCTCACTGCTTCTGATAAAGTGGCAATGAGCAGGAAGAAGCTGCCTGCACAATTCAGAAAGGCAGTTACTAAAGAGGGCAAGGCCAACAGGAGTGGAGAATACCAAAAACAAAGTGAAGAGCTCAGAAATTAAAGGGACATTGGTTGTAGCACTGCAGTGCTTCCACTTTATACGCTTCTCTCAAAAAGTGGAGTTGACACATGAATTAGGAAATGGAACCGTACAAAGTGCACATGATTTAGATTTCCTAACTTACAAGAATTTTTTGAACACAGTTTTGATTAGTCATTTGGTCTTGCCATTACCAAAATTTGCTTGGTTTGCAAATTATTCATAGGCTTTCTAATTGGTCTCAATAAAAGACACTGGATTAATGACAGATGAATATGACAAATTAGCCTTCCTTAATATGGGCACAAGCACATTTAAGATTAAGAAAAGACTAAATTTGGTCTGTTCCTATTCTTGTATTTACATTTTCTCATTAAAACAGAGAAAAGAAACTGCATAAAAGGAAGACCAAACAACAGGCAAGAATGAAAAAATTAGCTTCACTTACCACAAATCCAAGAGCAACTAAAGGCTCACGCTCATTTAAGTGATAAAGAAAGGATCCTCCGTATGTATGTCTGTCTAAAGGCCAGCCTACAGTATGTTCCACTCTTCCTGGTTTCCATTTCTTTTCATCAATAGTCCATAACTGAAATGAAGGTGACCAAAAAATTACTTCAGATTGCAAAGTAATGGCCTTTCAAAAGACAAACACACAATTACATATAGGAGAAACTAAATTTACTCCTATGAGCACTGCAAAAAATCCTACTGCAAAATACCAACTGTTGAGTATAGTTTTTTGGATTACCATTTAGGATTTTCCCAATACCTCTCTTTCTTTAAATGCTGTGTATCAGAAAACGTGATTGATACTCCAGTACTACATCCAAAATTTTCATTCAACCACAAGATTCCCAATATTAGTAATTTTGAAAGATACTTCTGCTACAAAATGCAACGCTTATGTTGACCTTTTTCTTTGAAAGTATTATTTTTTCATAAGATTCTATGAACTATCTTTTGAGTTTTTCAAGGTCAGGACAAAGCAATATGCCTGAGTTGATCTAAACATTTTCTGTCAAACAAATTGCCCTGTCTCTGCTGTCTCCTAGATGTTTCCAGTGCTCCACTGACCCATGGTGAACTCAGAGAAGCATTTTCATGTTTTCAGGAGTGAGTCAATTTTCTGCTCATTTCACAAAACATCTTTGCACCATGGAGGTACGTGCCAGGCACAGTCTAATGACAGGAGGGCAGCTGAGCACCATAAGATCAGCTCACGCTTGGAGGGCACATCTACAATAATGTTCTAGTTTAGATTAAAGAGCACATTTTTGAGCAGGACTTCTGATTCCTCCCACCTACTGTGCTTTGACTCGCATCAAACAGCAGCCATGGAAGGCATGAACTGGATTCCTTCAATGTGAAACTAAAAGACAGGGTCCTAAAAGTCCATCTAAAGCATTCCAGTCATGAAAGGGCATTCAGTCCATGGGACTAGATCACAGCTAGTCCAAAGTAAAAATAAACCTGAGGCATGCGTAGTACAGATATCAGCTCATCAGCACCAACTACTTCAGATGCACTCCTCCTGGACTGCACAATTTGCTAAAGCAGACAGTCTCATCTGGAAGTAAGGGAACATTATACAGGAAAACCCTTCTTTAATGACAATTCCAGTATTAGACACTGTAACTAAGATTATGTCATATTTACAGAGTGGTTATTCTCTAGAGAAGTGTAAACTAATCATTTAACAATATTTTGTAGCTGTAAGCACATACTAAAGTAATAAAGAATATGTTATGGTCAAAACTACTGAATATATTCTAAAATAATACAGCTCTTTTTCATGAGTGATATTTCCTGAATATAGAATATTTTAAAAAGGAAATTAAAGAATTTTCCTATCATTCCTATCCCAATTTTATATGCCCAATGAAAGGAGGGGTTTGTTTTTAAAGAAAGGCTCATCCAGAGCTTTTCTTCAGAGACTACGACTCATCATCTGGAACAACGCTCCTCTCTTTCACTAACACACAGAAAGCCCATAGAAAGTATTTTCTTCCTTCCTCATGTACTAAGCCCCCTCAAAATTAGGCTGCACAAATCCCTCTCTCATTTAGTACAAGTACAGAAAATAGATTTCACAAACAATTGTAATTTGAAAATGTTAACAGGGCAGATTCACAGGTACCTCTAGTTATAACAGATACAGGAAAAGCAGCAGCTGAAATGGAACAGTCATGACTGTTTCGGATTCAGGGAGCATCTGCTCTGATCAGCTTCAGAAGAGCAAAGATTCTGAAGTCTGAAAGTGTAACTCAAATTCTTTAATTATTATGTCTTACACAAATTAGTTAGAAAGCAAATAGAATCTACCTTACAGTAATTTCTTTAATAGTTAAAATTATGAAAGTGATACCTCTTTCAATCCAATGCCATAGCTCTGGGGTTGACAATTCTCCCTTAGATTGTATTTTTTGTACAGCTGTTTGGCTAGATGTCCATGACAACCTTCAGCAAAGACTGTGACTTTAGCATGGAGTTCCAAGCCTCTTTCAAAGGTAGCCTGCAAAAGTACAGCATTTCGTCAGCAGTCAGGTCTGTGCCACACCAAACTCACAGCAAGAAAATGGAGAGTAATAAAGTGATTTTACACTGTTTGGTAACACAGCTCAGAACCTACAAACCATTGAAAATTATGGTTCCAGTTCAGTTGTCTTTTCCACCTAACCATGACACACCCCTGGCAAGTCTTGGAAGGGGATTCCAGTAAAGCAGCCCCACAGTGAATCGCTATTTGTCACAGAAAAAGAGAATCTTTCCAGATCAGAGGCTACTTAATCAAATCTGCTCCTTCACAAGGTGCAAAGGAACTCTGACAGACAAAGAATCTTAACCTGTAACCTCACACTTTAACTTTTGCTCATGAAGCCACATAATAATAAAACATTGTGTGTGTGTGTGCCCCAACGCATGACAGACTAGACAGAACTACCATATCTGAAAAACCTGAATCAATCCTGCTCCCAAAAGTATCCACTACTTCAGAATAATGACATTACTCCAATCTGGCCTGTTAAAACATACAATAACATTAAAACGAAATAAAATATAACTTTAAAAAAATCTCATTAAAAATTCCAATAATGATATTGAGAACCAGGCAAGGGCATAGTGCTGCATGAGTACATCACCTGCATCTGTGAGCACACTGGACAAGAATATAGATTATGTTTATAAATTTTTTATAACAAAAAAAAAGCTTGATTTCAGTCAGAAAGTTTAATGTTGAAAAAGACAAGGAAAAGTTTTGGATGAAGCTCTCCAGCAGTACCCAATTAAACCATGTCAAGATAATCCAGCAAAGGTTCAGAAGATTACTGCTTTGGTTTTGAGTTATCTCTCAGGTGCAATCGGCTTGTAGCATACAAATGAAAATGTTCCCTCTAGTTGAGAATTATGTTTAAACAGGAGTCACAAAACTTCGTGAAATAATTCATACTCTTTGAATTTCTGATTGTCAATGTGAATACGAATGAATTTTACAAAATACTAAACAAGAATTACCTCTTGAACCTTTGAACACTTTGAAGTAGTTTTACATAAAATGAATTAACTACAACCCCACATTTTAAGTATTAGAAATTCATTCATTTGAAACATTTCAGTAATGTGACAGAGCTGTATTTCAAAGTTAACAACCTTCTCTAGTATCTACACAAAAATCAATGTGTAACTTTCTACAATGTATTTTTACCACTGTTATTCTTATTTGATGCTGACTGCAAAGTAAAAATCTATTAATTAACCACAGTCTGTTTCTTTTGGCTCTGTATAAACACATTGAAGATATTCTTGCCTTGGAGGTTATACAGAATACATCTATTTACCTGAGCCTTTATGAACTGGAGGTAGTACCAGCTGACCTAACTGACAGCTAAAATACTTGAATTGAGTGATAGTACAGTAAAAAAAAACTGAAGTAGAGGCATACTCATTATGTACATTAAAGAAATTAACAGGGCCACGCTCTCCCAGAACAAATGGAAAAAAAATGAACCTATGATTTGAGGACGTTAAGAAATACACCTAAAATTCTTCCTTCCCATCTTAAAACAAACCCAAACTCCCAATGAAGCTTCATTACAGCAGAAGCTGCACACGTTACTTGTGCCACCTTCTGGACAAAGCATGCACTGGAAAACGAGAGCGTGTCTGTTCCCTACAGTAGATACACAATATTACACTGGAAAAACACATTACTACTCCACTGGCTATATTCTCTCAAAACAAGAAAGAGTCTTTTCTTCTCACTACCTGCCTTAAATGGGGAAAACCAGCTCACATTTTATGTGAAAGTGAATATATCTTTGAAATACTAGGAAACTAGAAGGAAACTTTATAAAAAAAGAAAGAAAATGTTAAGAAAAAACTTGTACTCCTATTTTATGTAGTCAAGTAATTCTGTGTGAAAGTTGTTCCAAGTAACTCTGAGGTGCCACATTCTCCCAACATATTATAGGGGGAAACAGCACACTTAGAACAGGTTCTAGATTCCACCAAAAAAAGAAAAATCCAAGTCTGACACTTTGGGCAGGTTGTCACCTTCTGGAGGCAGAAACACGACTGACCAGCATAAAGGTATAAAGACTCAGTGTGTACCTTGCCCCAACAAGGTAGACAGACTGTCAGCAAATACAACTGTAAATATCAAGGAAACCAAACCAGCCAGAAGCACACTCTCTTACATGTTGCTAGTTACCAGATGGACTAAAGCTTTCTACTTCACCTTTGGACCTTTTTCCCAGGAGTTCCTAGAGTTCTTTCCCTTGTTACCAGATCTCACATAAGCCAAAGCACCCTTACATAATCTCCTTCAAGACTTTCTGAACTTCTCTGAAATGGTTTTTTCTACTAATCTCAGAAGAATTTAACAATGTTCTGAGACCAGAACTTTCACAGGTAATCAATCCCGTTAAATAGAGTGAGGACAGGTACTGAATTTTATAACTTATGCTGCAGCAAGACTACTGATGGCAGTAGAAGCAGATGTATCACAATTTCCATAATGAGACCCCTAGTTATGGGGAAGATAGATACTTACTTTAGGTGCTCCATCCTTCTGAATGCCTACATCATTAGTTGCTATCCCTTTCACACTACCATCTTCATGAAAAAGTACCTTTGGAAATATTTAAACAAACAAACAAACAAAAAACATTGTAATGAAACTGTACTTTGAATCTATTCACTAAAAGTTCTAAAGCAGAACTTCTAAGCACTGTGACTTTAATGGTCAAACATGAAGATTATGTATTTATTCACATACTGTATGATCCACTTGCACTTTGCTGGATCCGAGCCAGGGAATTTAGACAGAAACAGTTTTCACAATACGTGTCAGTTTGAATGAATGTAGCACACGTATAAATGATCATGACTGCACTGAAAGGGGTTCCAAAGCCACTTTTCATAAACACACAGTGATGTCATCAGTACCTCAGCTGCTGCATAGCCTGGATATATCTCAACACCCAAAGCTTCTGCTTGTTCACCTAGCCAACTCACAAGGTGGCCCAGACGTACTATGTAATTTCCATGGTTAACCATCGGAAGTCCTAGGCAAAAAAGACACACACACATCTAAAACATCAGACAATAGGCAAAATAACTGAAGCTGTACACAGCAGATGTCACATCCAGAGCAACTATCTTCAAGGTAACTTCATGTGTTATCAGAGCCATCACCTGTGCAGAGTGTATGGCTGTAACCTGTTATATTCTACACACACTCACTGCTACACTGAATCAAACTTGTTTTGATTCATGGAGAAGTTCAAAAAGACACAGAGGAAGCTGACTCTCTTCTCCCTCATTAAACTTTACCTGGCAGAATTGGCACTGGAATTCTAGATGTCTCTGTTAAAATACCAAATTTGTCTTCAGTTACAGGAGTATTAAGTGGAGCCTACAAAAATAAAATAGAAGAAGTAGAGAGTTATGTTTTCTTAACCAATCCAACAGAAACAACAAAATCAAACAATCAAACTGGAAAACCAGTAGAGGTTTTGTATTGAACTTCTCTAAGAAAGCATCACAAGAGGGAAGGTAAAGTACTTTACAAGGCAGTCATCAGGCAAAAATCAACACAACTACTGAGGTTAAAAAAAAAGTATGGCTTTGCAAGTAGCATCTATTGTACACAGGCTTGTACTACATCAACATTCTAGACCTTTTTAAAGAAGGCAGCTCAACTTGCAGATTTATCACCATAAGGCAAACCAAAGAGTTGATGGCTGACTTCTTGCAGCCCTCAGATCTTAGCAGACAGCTTGGCTGCGTGTCAGGTGGCTGTTCTGGGACCTCCCTCCTAAAATCATCTTAGGTCTTTGTTCCACCAGTGTCAACACAGAAGTCAGTGTCAGTCTGTGCCATGTCCACGAAGAGCTACTGTACAGATCCAGCAACTCTGTCATTGGTAAGGACACAACTTCTTCCTGCTTGTACAAAGGAGCTGGATTTTGCACAAAGGCAGCAAGTGCAGGGCACCCAGGCTGCATCGGACGTATATAAGAAGTAGGAGTACTACATAAAAGAGCAAAGGTCACAGCATATCTGCATAGACAGAAAACTTTACGCATTGTTAAACTACAGGAAACAGACTAAAAAGAAGGTACTCGTTTTTGTTTTGGTCCATCAACGTATTTTAAAATGGTACTAATTACTAATAGCACCAGGTACTAACCCATACCAAATGGGTCAGATATGAAGTTCATTACAATCTAGTAATGAACTTCGGTGTTTACATGCTCATACATACCCCTCGCTCTTTCCAGTCTGGAAAGAGTTCTTCTAAGGACCTTGGCTCCAGACAAGCACCAGACAACGTATGTGCACCGATCTGAGAAGCCTTTTCCACCAGACAAACACGCACTTCTTTGTTGTGCTCAGCAGCCAACTGTTTGAGTCGAATGGCTGCAGAAAGGCCTGCAGGGCCTGCTCCAACAACGACAACATCAGCTTCCTCTGCAAATCTTTCCATGTTTACCCCTTCAATAGAAAAAAATAATAATAACATAAGCCAATCTCCAGTTTCTTCCAACCTCTCTCTCACTAAACCTAAACCCTCATGGTAAGAACAACTGAAAAAACCAAGCAGATACATACTGAACAGAACTAAGTCTCATGATAATCACTAAACCAAAAGTTGCCTGTGTATTTTATTTACAAAAACAAGCATAAATTTTCTTCTGACACTACTTTATAGCACTGAAGCACTTATTGTGAGATAGCAACCAAAAATTTCATTTGAAATATTAGCACTGTATTTATACGTAGAGAATTTCCACAAAGAAAAAACAGCAACACATTTTAGTGTCTTTAAAATTCAGCAATGATGATGATGATGATGATAATAATAAAGCATAGCTTTTAAAGAATGCAATGTTTTTACCTTCCCATCGTTTGTCTTTGTCCCGAGGATGAATTGTGTAATGTGTAGTGATGCGAGGCACAGAGGCAGTAGAGGCACATCGTGAGACACGCAGTGATAGAAGGCAATCTTTCTTTATCAACTTTAGAGCATGAAAGCATTGACGTGCTGCAAAAACCAGAAACAACTTTGTCAAATCAGTAGTTTTCCAGATTTTTCAAAATTTCAGAGATGCAGTAGCACAACAAACATGACAGCTTTCCCCTCCCAAAGGCTACCAGGTGATATGAAGATGAGGAACAATAAACATGGATTTTTAAATTTTCATTAGGAGGATGCTGTGTATTATTTATCAGGAAAAAAAAAAATAGAAGTTTCCCCTTTAAGTGTTCTTTACCCAGTACACAGGCCAGCCATGCACAGCTGACACCAGGTAATATGTGGATACACAGGTGAAACATATTTTAAGTTCTGATTTAGTTTGGAACTTCAAAAGGTTTATTTCAGACCGCATTAAAAGTGACCAAACAATGGTGGAAACAGGACATGCAAGTTTAGTTCTGACATCTCAACACATGTTGAGATACACACCTTGGATTGCTAATATAAGACAGTTCATCTAAAGTGCATGCCATGGTCTACAGTAAAAGCACAGACTTGAACCCAAGTGTACTTAGCCAGAGCTAGGAACAGTAGATACAGGTAACCTTTACCTTTGCTTCAGATACAGTAATGGTTGTGATAACAAATTAGAATTTCTGTGTAAGCAAATGGATGAAAAATATAGTTTCAAATTATCAAACCAGGACTCTTTTCAGAAAGCTACTACATGTCATAATTTTCCTCTTTTACAAACAAATAATAAATGCATGTGATTGGTATTGAAAAAATCTAGTATTGTTAGTATGAAAACTAGTTATAGTTAAAAGGTCTCGAACCAATGTGCCTTGACTAGTAATATTTCTTTCTTAAAGAATTATCTATATTCAAGGATAAAGAATGATACCATATTTAAAGTGGAGTATTTCTGCAAAACTACATAAGTAAAATCACCAGCATGCTTTGACTGAAATGTTTAGTTGAGAATGGCAATTGGCAAGGCCAGAACAAGCACCCTGTGTCACAACCCTAGCTGTGACAGTTAGGACAGAGGTCTCTATATGCAAGGCAGAGAAGTATTAGTCATGTTGGTTCCTTAACAGGAATTCTGTACCCATCCAATGCAACATAAAAGTTATTATCGTACCATCTCATTACTCTCAGTTATCCTTTACCTGCAACCAGGCAGGATCTGAGAACAAGTACTCTATAATAATAATAAAAAAATCAATTATTTTCCACACATGCAAAAGAAGTGAAACTCTGCTCTGAACACGTCCGATAATAACAGAGGTGTCTGCAAACGCTGCACGGGCAGTTTCCCCTGTGAGCGCACAGTGCCTGGGCCACGACGCTTTTGAGAGCTCACGGACTCGGAGAGCGATGGGAAACTCCTGCAAGAACTAGGCAATCTCCAAGGAGAAACTTTGCGGCAGCTCTTTAGCAACAGCTGTCGGGATGCTGCTTCCACAACTACGTCCCAAGTTAGGGCACTCGTTGCACTGCTTTATTTCAGCCTTTAAAGCAGGTGACACCTAGTGTCACTCAAAAATCCGGCCCATCTTTTTACGCACCCCGCCGCAGGTGAATACCCCACGCCAATATCACAGAGCTGGGGCGCGGGCAGCGCTCCCGCACAGCGCTGTCCTCCCGCCTCAGGGCGCACGGAGGCCCCGGGCAGGGGGAGCCGCGGGGTTCCCGCCCGCCGGCCCCGCTCCGGCCCCGCGTCCTCTCGGACACCGGCGCGACCCAGGCGCGACCTTTGCTCCGCCTCGGCGCCGCGCCAGCCGCCGGCCC
>VZUI01051624.1:0-28532 GCA_013401135.1 Cettia cetti
GGGGACGCGCCGGGATCTCCGCGGAGGGAGCGACCCCGGGAGCTCCGCCACCGGCACGGGGCTGCCCGCGGCGACACGGCGGCGGTGACTCGTGGTGCGGCCGCCGGGGCCGCGGCGGGGGCAGCAGGTGGTCGGTGGTCTCCTGGTTCCTCAGGCGCCGCGGGGGTGAGGGCCCTGCCAGGCCACAGCAGCACCCTCATGGCCCCCTCAGCTGTTCTGCCTCTTGTACCTCTGCCGCGTCATTGGTGAATTAATTCGTTTTGAATTAAGTGGGTTTTTTAACCGAGTTTAACGTTTGTCGGTACTGTTGCAAAATGTGGAATATGTAAAAATTTTCTTAGGGATGTTCTGCGGTGTTTGATGCGTGTGTGCTTACAAGCCTCGTCAACAAGAAGGGAGGTCTAATCCGTGGTACAAATAGCAGCTCCCAAGTGACGGGCTGCTTTGAACATCTAAGTGATGTTGGGGTGTTAGAAAAAGAAGTTATTGTTGGTAGAGTTGCCTTGTTAAGGTTGAGGCCTGGGCATGCTTCAGGATCTCAGAGCTAGAGGGAGTTTAGCAAAGTCTGGGGAGAAGGATGTGCCAATGGTGGTGGGCACAGGAAATGCTCAATTGATGGGCCACAAAGACATCTGGCAGAACTGTCGGGCTGAGGAATGAACTAATAAACCCAACCTGGCAATTGTGCTGAGCCCACTCCAGCTGGGTGGAGGGGAATTCTGGCAGGGGGAGATCACAACTGCAAGCTCATGGACCACTGACCCAAGAAACCACCAACCCAAAAGAAGAGAAACACTGAGCATGGTGCTAATTAGCATGAGAAGTGAGAGAATCATTAACCAGTAGGAGATAGAACACTAATTAAGAGAGAACTATGTAACACATAGCCAGTGAACACTGATGGCTTATTAAGAAAACCTTTGAAACCATGTCTGAGATAGAGATTACGGAGGTTTTTTATTGTGAGCAATGTCGGGCATTGCCAGCACCCAGAAGTTGATAAGGACAATATATTCCTGTCTCTTTGATAATTAAATAATCTATCTGCTAATTAAAACTTGGTCTTAAAGGAAATCTCCACTTCTCAGTTTATCTTATTTGCACAATTATAGGCTGGTGCTGAGCTGCAGCTGCATTTCAGTGGTGACTGAAGTGATCCTTATATAAACACTGTCCTTCAGCTGGCCTGAAATGCTGGATACAGAATATTGGGATTCATTTAGGAGAATCTGTCAGGTCTCTCTTAGAAATCATGGCATTCCAAGGACAGAGAGATAATTAATTTGATAATTTAATAATTAATGCTTTTCACTTATGCAATAATCCTCATCCTCAAATCCAAATTAAAATAATCCTTATCCTGAAGTCTAAAATAATTCCAGTTGATGAGCTGTTTTGTGACATTTCTCAAAGAATTTGGTTGTTTTTAATGGCAAAAGATATATGTGAACTGCGAGCCTGATGTGCAGTTTTATAGTAATCAAAAAATAATTTTATCTTTAGATAGCTACAAATGAAAAGAATATTTTAATATTTTTAAACTGGGGACAAAATGCAATAACGATAAAAAAATTTAGTAGGGTATTTTTTTTTTAAGCGTTAGAAATTCTAATATTGTCTCAGTATAGGGTTGCACATGTCTGGGTTCACCAGGTGTTGTGCACAAAAGTCCACAGTGAACACACAGGTGCCCCAAAAGCAGGTGGCTCACAGCACAGATGTGCTGTACGTGTGTGGACCAGCTGAAAACGCACAGATTTCTCATTGGGATTTTCTAGGAAGACAGAAAATAGAGAAATAAATTTACTACATAATAAATATAATAAAGAATAAATATTTATTGACGTAATGAAAATGCTAGGAAGTTCAAGTATGAGGAAGACCTTAAAAGTTTGAGTTTGGTTTAGGAATTAAGATATTTAGGGGGGAAAAACCTGCTTTTTCTTTTCGCCCTCTGGTTTCTGAGGCTTTGCAAAAGCTGCCTTCATGTTTTCAGGCTGAAGTTTAGAAATTGTGTGTATTTTTGTGTTGACTAAACCTCTGTTTTCATGCCATCCCAGTGCCAAATGCTCAGCCACTCAGGATAACCTCAAATACCAAGAGTGGCGTCACAAGACTCCACAAAACTACTGTAACTTCTTGGGGCTACATTGTAAATTTCTATAGTATGGTAAAAAAAATGAACTTGTTCAAGCGTTTTAAAGGGAACAGACATCTTTGTGTCATTGCATGATTCTCCTAAGTAAATCAGGGAGAGATGGAAATATCTGAACTTTCAACATCCAACAGGAAATGCTTTCAGGCCAGTGTATGGAGTATTCTGTGAGAAATAGATCCTGTCACTACAATGGGTCATAGATCAGCCACGTGCTTTTGAAATCTCTGCCTGCTGCAGGTTTGCTGAAGCTGATGCTACAATGGACAGATGAGGGGGTGACAGTGAGAGCCACCATTTAAAGCAGATTGAAAACCCTGGTGTGGTTTGAGATACCTGAGCCTGCTCTCTGTGGGCTGTTGGGACCAGAGCAGGACATCCTTCAGCTTGTTCAGGCTCTTAACTCTTGGGTGTTGTTGGTCCAGCTTTGGGAAGAGCTGATTGTGGCCTTCCAGTGCCTGAAGGGGACAAAAGGGAAGATGGACAGAGACTGTTTCCAAGGGCCTGGAGTGACAGGACAAGGGGAAATGGCTCCCCACTGCCAGAGGGCAGGGTAAGATGGGATATTTGGAAGGAATTGTTCCTTGTGAGGGAACAGGGAGCCTTGTGTGATCACAGGAGGCCCTGGCACAGGGTGCCCAGAGAAGCTGTGGCTACCCCTGGATCCCTGGAAGTGTCCAAGACCAGGCTGGACATTGGGGTTTGGAACAAGCTGGGATAGTGGAAGGTGTCCCTGCCCATGGCAGGGTTTGGAACAGGATAATCCTTAAGGTCCTTTCCAACCCAAACCATTCCATGATTCTACATGAACTGGCTATGCACTAATTGGCTAAAAAATACACTGCAGAATATGTAGAGAATGTGGTGATGACTCCAGCAGAACACATCAAGATAAATGCCTGGAAAAGGCAGGGAAAAGATAAGATTGTTCCACACTATTGTTTTTGAATTGCTTTTTAATTCACCCCTGGAGTGCCCATATTCCAATCTGCTGCACAATCCTGCGTGAGACTATTCCTCTTTAAACCAGTGACATTTAAAAAGGAGCCACGAAACCCCCTCCACATGCAGGCTGCAGTTCAGTGAACTGGATGAATGATCTTTGCACATCCCCACGGGCATGCACAGCTGAATATAGATCACCCAGCAAACCTGCCAGCTGTACAGAGTGGGGCTGGGCACTGCTGCAAACCTGCCAGCCCTGTGGGGTGGGGCTGGGCACTCCTGCCTCTGCTCCAGCTCGGGGTCTCTGCAGAGAATTCCAGCTGCAGGTGGAACAGCCCTACTCTGTGTTTCAGGCCAAACACGAATTAATAACAACAAATAATCTTCTTTCCTTTCCAGTGAGCATCCAAGTAGGACAGCTGTGGGAGATGGGTGGAGGAAAACATGGCTATTGCAGATGTTGTACCCACAAAGAATCATGAAATTGTTAATGTTGGAAAAGACCTCTAAGATCACTTAATCCAACCATCAACACAGCACCACCACCACTAAACCATGTGCTGCTTTGGGCATTTCTTTGTCCTTGTTGTTGTCATGAACTGAGAAGGGATGTGCAGATGAGCAGCCAGTGGCCTTTTCTGTCCCAGAGATGGGCAAAACTGTGGATATCTCTTAATTTTAGGTGCTCTTGTACTGCAGACTCTTCCGAGGCAGGGCTGTAATGCTGTAAGAAAATACAGGGAATATTTCAGTGGAAAAACAATTGCAGTGATGTTTCCTCTGCCCTGAGCAGACGGGGCAGACCCGGGGCAGTGAGGATGTGGGTTTGTGTCCCAGCTCAGGGGCTGCTCCGGCTTTGTCCCTCCATGTGTTGGGTGGGATTTGCGTTTCCCTGGCGCCGGTGATGTCAGGAGCTGCCAGGACAAAGGGGAACAGGAGGCTTGGAAACAAGGATCAAGGAAAGAGAAAAGCCAAGTTTTAAAAAGCAAACGCTTAGTCATAGAGACACAGACGCAGGAGGGCTGGCAGGGGCCTATTTCCATCCTGAAACTCCCCCTCATTCCCAGACTTGCTCTGGCTGTGTTTGCTGTTGAGATAACATCCCCTTCCCCCACCACCCACAGATAACTGAAGGAGCAGCCGTTGAAAAAGGAAAAAAAAAAAAAAAAAAAAAAAAAAAAAAAAAAAAAAAAAAAAAAAAAAAGGCAGTTGCCTTGCTCTGCCTGCAGGAGAAATGTCAGGAAGTGTCTGGTGGTGGGTGGGATGAAAGGAGGAAGCTGAACTCTAAAGAGAATATTCTAGCTCTGCTCGTGCAAACAAATGCCCCTCTGTATTCTGCTTGATAAGGACATCCAGGAGCAGGTCCTCCTGCGTGCAGGAGCGTGGAGTAACTTACACATCTCTGAGTGATTTATTTGTACATGCTGCATTACTCCCAGCACTCCATGAACTGGAGGGGAAAAGATGGAAACAGCTAAGGAAAAGCACAAGCATCAATAATTAATAGTGCCTTTTTTGTAATAGGAATGATCCAATATTAATTATGAAGTTAATTTCTGTTTGGATGGTTTGTGCATGTGTATGAAATTTGGACAAGAATTTAAGTTCAGTGCAATCATGCTTTTATTCTAATTACAATAATTATAAATCTATTTTACATCCTCTTTTAAAGTCTCAACAACACAGGCTTTTGTTTCCAAACATGCCAGAGAGCAGTTTTTGCACACCAAATATGGCAGCTCTCAGCTCCCAAAGTGAATCTGGTTATAAATACAAAAGAAATTGTTTTGATTAATTGTCAGTGTGCAAATGTGAAAATAAGCCCAGGACATGGGTCAAGATAAGTACTTTGGATTTCTAAAGTCACAGAGTCAACAGGGAGGAAAGAACTTAATTGCACATGTCATGAAATATTTAAACAGACAGTGACCAACGTGCAGATGGGGGATGCAGACTTTTATAGCTAATTCTGTGTTACAAACAGCTGATGCTGCTCTGCATCAGGGACTCTGTATCTTCCTTACTCTGGAGCCTTAAAAATTGTCAATGCACCATTTTGGAGCTTATTTTTTTGTACTGGGTGATCTTTTGGGAAAAATTCTCCAGCAGAAGCACAAAACCTAGATGGAGAACTGAGTTTCTTATTTAACTGTAGACTGCCAGCTCGATGCCCTCTTGGGACATGGGTGCATCTCATCCACAGCACATTGGTGGGTGGAGGTTGCTGTAAGAGCAAGCAGAAAATTTCTCTTTCTTGCACTTGGTTTTCTTATACAGTCATTATCTCTTTTCCAGTTATATTCATGCCTTTCTTGTGATACCAGGACAGACTTATTGGAAAGTTTTTTCTAATGGAAATCCAGTTTATAGTAACAGAAGTTTTGTCGCAGGTTCATGGCAGATTCTTTTGATGAAGCAGAAGGAAATGTGAGTTTTCTCTTTGCTTTTGGGTTTTTCCTTTTGTTTTTCCATCTGCTCTTGTCTCTCTGCAGAAAATCCAGACTCTAATCCCAAGTAAAGCTCCTCCTCATGACATCCCTGTGGTCCTTTGGCAGTGGGAGAGTTCATCTGGCACCAAGCTCACCCTGTGAGCCCCCAGAGTAAAACGGGGCGAGATCAGTAAAACCTGCACGAGGTATTTCAGACTGCTTGCAGGCTCTGCTAGCCATCGTGTTACCTTGATGTTTAGATCTTATTATTTGTCATGATAAGATGCCAAAACTAATTTTCAAAAAGGGAACTGTTAGACTTTTGCAAAATCTGATTGTGCTCAAGGTCTGGGATAGGTGTCAAGTTGTCAGAGCAGTAATCCCCTGGGAAGTCTCTTCAAGTGCCTGATGCTACAGAAGGATTAATTTTATCTTTGTCTTCAGAGAGTCACTGAAGAATGACATGAATAACCCCTGGAGTTCTTTGGCCAATTGTGTTGTTTGGAGACCTCCTCTCAAATCTTTGTTGGAAATTACTGCCCACTCACAAATTCTGGTTGCTGCTTTTTAGTATCATCCTGAATTCATGCTGTGACTGCATCACTTTTTCCAAATGCAGAATAAACCTGTTTAACTTAATATTTCCACCATTTTTGTGTTATGAAAACAAAAAAGGTTTTGATTTTCTGTTCCCTCTTTTGTGTTTGTCTTTTGGGAATAGCAGTGGATTAAAAATACATATACAGAGAAGACATTAGAAGTCTTTAGATTTTTGAGAAAGTCATGGTAGCCTGATGAAATACAGCACTGTGAGTCTCTTCCTTTCTGCCCCACTGACATTCCATGCATGGCCAATCATTAACCAGAGCTCAGCTCAGAATTGCTGGGATTTTGCAGGGTCGATGTATCTGTGAGATGGAAGAACTGGATTCTCTGTAACAGTTTCATCTCATTCTTGCCACATATTTATTGTTACAGAATCCCACACTGGTATGGGTTTGAAGGGACCTTAAAACCCATCCAATTCCACCCCCTACCATGGGCAGGGACACCTTCCACTATCCCAGGGTGCTCCAAGCCCAGTCCAGCCTGGCTTTGGACACTTCAGGGATCCAGGGGCAGCCACAGCTTCTCTGGGCAACCTCTGCCCACCCTCACAAAGGAGAATTTCTTCAAGCCTAATTTTCTGCTTTTCAATGGGAAGCCATTCCTCTTTGTCCTGTCACTCCAGTTTGTGGTGCAGAGCTCCTCTCCAGCTTTCCTGGAGGCCCCTTCAGATCCTGGAAGATGCTGTGGGGTCTCCAAACAACCTTCTCCTCTCCAGCCCCACTCTCCCAGGCTGTCTCCATAGGAAAGGTGCTGGAGTCCCTTTATTAAATTCATGCCCCTCCCCTGGACTTTCTCCAACAGTTTCACGTTCCCCTTATGTTGGGAGCACCAGAACTGGCTGCAGTATTCCCAGGCAGTCTGAGAGAATCCCTCTCTCAACCTGCTGGCCTCGCTCCTTTGGATGCAGCCAGGGCCCAGCTGCCTTCCTGGGCTGCATCTAAGGGACCATGGCCAGCCGGTGACAAAATGTGACAGAGTTTTAAATTCTCTTAATTGAAGAAATACAAAATTAAGTTTATTATAGTAGAAAACCATAGAAAATTAAATTCTCTTAATAGATGACATGGCTGCTGTTAACTGTAAGGCAGTGGGATAAATTCTAGTTATGTCTGTCTCATTTCTCTCCACAGCTCAAGGACATGTCTGGATTGACAGCTTTGTCGTAGAACTGTGCTGAGTGTTCCTGCAAGGCAGTGAACAACCTTAACTCCAATTAACATCACTGGGAATGGAGGGCTCTTGGAGCCTCTTGGAAGACAGTCTTGGCATTCTCAGCTGTCCAAGGATCACTCTGCCCACTGGCAGAGCAGACACAGGTAACAAGAGGAGGGAAAGACCAGTTTATCCAGATTGTGTGATCTTGTTAAGTCACAAAACTTCCCAGCCTCAGAGCTCTCTATTTTTAAGCCTATTGGCATATTTGTCATGGTGTACAGGAAAAACCCCTTGGAGAGCAGATTTAATCCATGCTCAAGGAGAGATGAAAACAGCACTGGAGGGAGAGGAGAGCCCTCATCATTGAGTGCTAAGGAAAGTTGCTGTGAGCTGAAGAGCCACTGCAGCAGCTCTTGGCCACTCCTGCCATCCTGCCTCATCTTCAGGTACCAGGTGATTTTGCTTCCTCTGTTACTCTATCAAAGGTCACTTTTTCATGACACTGTGGTGAACCCCAGAATGATGAAATGTTCTACAGGAATCCCTATTCTTCCAGGCAAGTTTATCCCAGTGCACCACAGACCTGGTTTAGGAGAGCCTGCAGCAGTGCAAGGACTCTATTCTGCACCTTCTGGGTGCCTCCCTGCTCTGCTCTCCATTCCCACTCCTCCCTTTGCTTCCTGATTCTTAAAATTCCTGAGCACTTCTAGTTCTGGGACACACTGGAATTTGTGCACACAGCTCTTAAACTGTTTTCTTCTTGGTCAGAATAGTCCAGGGAATGCCCAGGGAGTGCAGACATGGCATCTCCTCCCAACGTTTAATTGCTTCTTCAGTGGGAAGGGATGTTAGTGGGATTCGTGTTTGTTTGTACTTGGGACACTTACAGAACCTCATGGGGTAATTATTCCTAATTAGCAGCTTGGACACATGCTGCTCCTTCCTCCTACAATCTGCAGTTAATAATACAGACATAATTCAGATTTCTCCTTGCCAGTCTAGTGTTTATGTTTATAACAGGAGGAAACAATTTAGGGAAAAAAATTTATCTGAATCAATCACCTGCTGAGATCCACACAGGGATTACCTGAGGATTATCCTGTGCTCGTGGCAGCTGAGACATTCAGAACTTTGGGCACCTCCGTGCCAGCCTGATTCCTTCTCTCATATTCCTCTAAGGTCTTTTCCTCATTAGTCACGGACTGCTTCTTACCATGGCTTAATTCAATTTTTAGATCAGTTTTACAGTATGAAAAATCCTCAGAAGTAGTAACACTAGTGTTATTTTTGAATAGATTGATACTTTGAGGGTGAGAAAGATCTGGAGTTCCTCCTTTTTTGCTTCTCTCAATGGCCCCTGTTAAACTGAACTAATGTATGTGTGCACTGAACATCCCAATGAACAGATTAATGTGAAGGATGGAGAAATACTTCAACTCTTACCCCAGGTGTCACAGAGAATTTCCAGTCTCAGATATATTTGTTTACAGTGGAACATACTGGGGAGAACATCCCAAGCTTTCTTCCTCAGTGTCTGTTTTTATATGGAACCGGGCAGCTGCCCAGCACAAACACTTACAAACCAGGTGATTGTTAACAGAAGTTGTTTTTACTTCAAGTCCTGCTCAGGCATCAGTTTTCCTTTGATTTGAAGACCAGGATAAACACTCATATTGCAGCTGCAAAACACGGACTCTTACCCTGGCTTATACTCGACCTGGAGAAATTCAAAGCCACTTTGAGGACTTTTATACAGATTTTCATTGTATAGCTTTTTCCTGGAGTCATAGAATCACAGAATATCTCGAGTTGGAAGGGACTCAGAGGGATCATTGAGTTTAACTCCTGGTCCTGCCCAGACTCTCCAAAATCCCACTCTGTGCCTGAGAGAGCTGTCCCAATGCTCCTGGAGCTCTGGCAGCCCTGGGGCTGTGTCCATTCCTTGGGGAGCTTGGGCAGTGCCAGCACCCTCTGGGGAAAGAATTTTTCCTAATATCCAACCTAAGCTCCCCCTGCCACAACTCCAGCCCTTCCCTTAAGGGGACCTGTCCCTGGTTGCGCAGAACAGAGATCTGAGCTGCCCCTCCCTTTTTCTGTTCTGATTTTTGTTGTGCAGACTTTTGCAAAATTAGAAGAATTATACTCTTTATTTCTTTTGAAGAATGATAAAAATTAGTAGCTCCCAAAAATACAGTTCACTTATACTTAAGACACAAGAAAGGGAAACTCAACCCCTTTTCCACTCAATATTATTTGTTTCCTGAAGAGACAGAACCAGATGTGACAGCAAGGCAATGCCAGTTGTTTGTGTGTGATAAGAACCAGACCCAAATTTATTCTTGCAGTGATTTAACCTCTGAGACACCTCGTGGTGGAAACACTCACTGCCGGCAGCAGGGCCACGGCCAGAATCCATTTTAAAACAACCTGGAGTTTCCATACTGCAGTGCTTGGAAGTGGCTGAAGTCCCACAGCCAGTGTAACACTCATTGAGGATCAGGATCAATCGGTGCCTCCTTTTTATTTAAAAAATATAAAGCCACAGGGACATTTCTTTTGTTGCTCTCATACAAGGAAAGGCTGGGAGAACTGGGATTGTTCAGCTGGGAGGAAAGAAGACTTTAGGAAGACCTTTCTTTCCAGTACCTGAAGGAGCTGACAGGAAAGATATAGAGAGACAAGTTACAAGGACAGCGGGAAACGGCTTCCCACTGCCAGAGTGCAGGACTAGATTGATATTGGGAAAAAAATTCTTCCCTGTGAGGGTGGGGAGGTCCTGGCACAGCTGCCCTGAGAAGCTGTGGCTGCCCCTGGATTCCTGAAGTGCCCAAGGCCGGGTTGGACGGGGCTTGGAGCTCCTTGGGATAGTGGAAAGGGTCCCTGCCCATGGCAGGGGGTGGAACAGGATGGGCTTTAATGTCCCTTCCAACCCAAACTTCTCTGTGATTCCATGATTCAATGAAGCATGAAACTGGCCTTTGACTCTCCCAGGGCATCAGAAATATTTATGAAATTGATGATGTTTTATCACAGCACTGTCACTGTTCCAAGTCTGTACAATTAACATGGGACTTTCCCTTTGGGTTTCACGCAAAGTTTGATTTTGTTTCTTTCAGGCTTGAAACCGAATGTGAAACATTCTGGGGAGCTTGAGAGGGGAACGAACTGAAACACTGCTGAAGGGAAGGTATGAAAACGTTGTGCTGGTATCATGTTGTGTGTCCTGCGTGGCACTGCTGAAACCAGGGACACTAAAAAGATGGAATGTGCTTTTGGCTTGTTTTCTGTAATGGAACATGGAATGTCAGGACTATAACGAATACAGTCTTGGTACAGCTGCTTTATTTCTCATCTCAACGTGTACATTTTGGGGAACTCGCGTCGCTTTCTGTTCGCACCAAGCTGTGTCCTGCTTTCTTAGGGCGTCTGGAAAGAAATTGCAGATCGCTGTTCCCAGATCAGGGTTCTCCTTTGGCGATTCCCTGCCCGACTTTTCACACAAAACAGACTGAACCTGACTCCCCATGTTGGCGCCCGGGTTCCACTACCACTCTTGGATGCATAAATCAGATATTTTTTTTATCCCAGATCGGATTGCAAAGCAGAAGCGAAGGCTCCGGCCAGGCTGAAGCAGCGAACTGTAATTGAAAATACGTTTATTAGACGTTTTTCCAGCCGCAGACAGTGTTGTGTGCGCCCTGAGGCGCCGCGAAGCCGGGACAGGACCGCGCCTCCGCCTGACTGACAGCCGAGCCAGCCAATCACGACCCGCGCTCCCGTCGTGACTTCGCCTCCCGCCGCTCAAACTGCCCAATCAGCACGCGGGGGGTTAACGGACCGTCCCGTGCCAACGTCGGCGGTCAAACGCGCCAATGGACAGAGGGCAGGCACGTTACCAATGAGATCAAAGAGTTGGCGGAATTGCGACATGCTATTGGTGACTCCACTTGTCAGTTAGTGCCGCCGGTGCCGGTGGTTGGCTGGCGGGGAGGAGGAGGCTTCCGGGGGCGGGGACACTATATTAGGGGCGGACAAAGGCGGCGGCGAGGCCGTCCAGCTCGCCGCCATTTTGCGCAGCGGGCGCTGAGTAGCAGCAGCTGCCGCGGCCGGAGCTCTCTTGTCATCTCTGCCTCCTCCCTCCGGTACACCATGTCGCGAGATCGCTTCCGCAGCCGTGGCGGCGGTGGCGGTGGCTTTCATCGGCGCGGTGGCGGTGGCGGCCGTGGCGGCCCCAACCACGATTTCCGCTCGCCGCCTCCCGGCATGGGCATGGGACAGAACCGCGGTCCGATGGCGGGAGGCCCGCAAGGCCCGGGCGGTCCGCCCGGAGGAGGCCCGAAGCCCGAACCGCCGAAGCCTCCCACGTCGACCTCTGCTCCGCCTTCTTCATCCTCCGCAGCCTCCGCCACCACGGCGGGACCCACCGGTAGCCAAGCGGGAGCACCTCCATCCTCTGCGCTTCCCGCGGGGCAGCAGCCACAGCAGCAGCCGCCTGTTTCGGCTCCTTCCTCGGCTCCTTCCGGCCCGCAGCCACAATCCAAACCTAGCCCCAGCCCCACGCCGGCCGGCGGCCCTAAGAAAGGACAAGGACAGTCTCCCGGCGGCGGCCCCAAGGGGCCAGGCGGCCCGCAGCAGGGGCCGCACAAAGGTGGCCCAGGACACCGCGGCGGGCCGGGCGGGGAGCCGCGGGGCCGCGGGCAGCCGCACCAGGGCCAGCAGAGCCTCGGGACACCGCAGGGCTCGGGAGAAAGGAGCGAGAAGCTGTCGGACGAGGTGAGTCACGGCCCCCCCCACCTCCCTCAGGCACAAGATGGCGGCGGCACCGCGCGCCCGCGCCGCCATCTTGAGGGGAGGAGCGGGGGAGAGGCGGCGGCGCCTCAGCGGGATCCGAGCGGTCCCCGGTGTCAGGGCGGTCCCGGGGCTGCGGTTTGGGTTCCCGAGCGGTGGCACTGTGCAATGATTTCGAGCTCCTCGCGGTGCCCCTGGCGGTGCCGGGGCCGCGGCTTGGGTCTCTTCGCGGTGGCGCCGGGACTGTGATTTGGGTCTTGTTGCGGTGCCCCTGGCGGTCCCGGGGCTTCGGTTTGTGTTCTTCGGGGGTCCTCAGGGCTCCCCGCAATTCTGTGTGCGGCACTCAGTGGTGGCTCGAACTGGTCTGATTCTTTGTAGGGGTTTAAAGCGAACCTCTCTCTGCTGAGGCGACCCGGGGAGAAGACGTACACACAGCGCTGCCGGTTGTTTGTTGGGAATTTACCTGCTGATATCACAGATGAAGACTTTAAAAGACTTTTTGCCAAATATGGGGAGCCAGGAGAGGTTTTTATCAACAAGGGGAAAGGCTTTGGATTCATTAAATTGGTAGGCATTCATGTTGTGTGTTCAACCGTTTCGTTCTCGTAGCGTGGTGAAAACTTAGTTCTCTAAAACTGGGTTTTGCACTTCCCCCAGGAATCTAGAGCTCTTGCAGAAATCGCAAAGGCAGAGTTGGACGATACCCCCATGAGGGGCCGGCAGCTCCGCGTTCGCTTTGCCACTCACGCCGCTGCCCTGTCCGTGCGGAACCTCTCTCCCTACGTGTCCAACGAGTTGCTCGAGGAAGCTTTTTCCCAGTTCGGTCCAGTGGAAAGAGCTGTTGTGATTGTAGATGATCGAGGTAGATCAACAGGAAAAGGCATTGTTGAGTTTGCCTCAAAGCCAGCTGCAAGGAAAGCATTTGAACGGTGTACTGAGGGGGTGTTTTTGTTGACAACGTAAGTACTTTGCCAGAATCTTTTTAGTTTTAAGCTGATTAAAGACTGTGGGATTCTAGTTTTTCAGAATGAGCCCTTTTAGAGGAGTAAAACGAGTATTTTTTGTTCAGTACTCCTAGGCCAGTTATTGTGGAACCATTGGAACAACTGGATGATGAAGATGGTCTTCCAGAAAAGCTTGCTCAGAAGAATCCGATGTATCAAAAGTAGGCATTATCCTTTGATACAAAGAGGGTGTTAAAGATGTTTTAAGTGGTATTGTCTCTGGTACTGAGGAATACGGAAAAATTTTCAGAAACGGGCTTTAGATTTTCAGTTGTATTTCCAGTTCTTGGGGTGTTTCTTTTGTTCATAGTTTAAAGTAACAATGATTTGTTTAGTGTAGTCACCAAGCGTTACACAAGAAGTTTTCTACATTGTATTACAAAGAAATAGCAGCTCGACAGATGGTTTTGGTGTATGTAGAGACTTGAAAAGTCAGACTTGAACTGTTTCATGCTATTGTTCAGAGCTGTCATCTCCCTTAAGGCATGTCTCGGGTTGATGATCCCGTGGGGAACTTGGAAATTTACATTCCTGGTTTGAAATCAGAACCAAAGTAAAGTTTTAACTACTTCCATGATTAGTGTAAACTTGTTGCATGTGGGTTTGCTTTATGAGCTGACTACTGACATAAAGGAACAAAGTGTCTATAGGAGTATTAAAGAGTCAAGAGAAATCTTTTCTGAGACAGCAGTTTCGTGTTAGAATCTGTATATTAAACCTGTTTGTTGTAGGAATTTTATATTTTCCCAGATCACAAAAGGGAGTGCAGGGAGGTCGATCCAGTCAGTCTTGCTTGGCTTAGAAAGGCTCTAAAATTCCTTGCTTTGATCAAAACTCCTAAGTGGTTTAGAGGGAGCTTTGAGAAGAATGTGAATTAATAGTGTTCCAAAATGTCGAAATACTTTATATTGGTAATGCATGGAAGGCTTTTGAACTTGGTAATTTTGTTCCATAAATTATTGAATTTTAAATTCGAGTTTATATGGCGAAACAAACTGTTGGCCCTCAGGCATTTTAGAACTATTTAAACAAAAGTGAAGGCTGTTATTTGCCTTTGACACAGAGTGATTTGGCACTGGAAAAATCCACCTCAGTTGTGCTTGCTTGGGCAATGGCCTGTCTTGTTTTGAGGATTTTACACCTGCAGTTGTCAGCAGTGGAGTGCCTAAAGACAGTTAAGAATGAGGCAAGCAAGCAGCAGGACTCTGAAGATTTGCTTGGATGTGACAGAACAGAGGTCTCCACATGTGCTGTGATAATTATTGGTGTTCAGCACTTCATCACAGCCAGTTCTCTCCCCTGTGGCTGTCAGTTATTCTCAGGGTGCCCTTGATGTTCCCTGATAATTCAGTTATTTTGCCTGTGATCTTGTATTGACCTTGAGTTTCCAGGATTGCCCATTCTGAGTGTCTTCCTTTCTGCAGGGAGAGAGAGACTCCTCCCCGTTTTGCTCAGCCTGGCAGTTTTGAATTTGAATATTCCCAGAGATGGAAATCTTTAGATGAAATGGAAAAGCAGCAGAGAGAGCAAGTGGCAAAAAACATGAAAGATGCCAAGGACAAACTTGAAAGTGAGATGGAAGATGCTTATCACGAGCATCAGGCAAACCTCCTGCGTCAAGGTAATTGGTTCTGAATTCTTACTGTCTTTTTGCTTGAAATGCTGGCTTAAATATATGGTTCTTTAATACTTTAGTGAGTAAATTCATGCTTCTGATTATGAATTGAGAATTTCAGAGGTAAAGAAACTGGTAGTTTTTGATATTGATTTGAGTGGTGTATTGGTAAGAAGAGTGCCACTGCTCTGTCACAGTGCAGCTGAGGCAGATCTAATTCAGGTACAGTTAAAATGTGGCATTTTGTGAAATAGCTGCTCACAGGCTTCATTTCAGTTAAAATATGGCATTTTGTGAAATAGCTGCTCACAAGCTTCATTTCTGCAGACCTCATGAGGCGCCAGGAGGAGCTGAGGCGTATGGAAGAACTCCATAATCAGGAAATGCAGAAACGCAAGGAAATTCAGCTGAGGTTGGTTTTGCTTTCATGGGATTTTATTCAAAGTTACATTTAAGCTTTTTTTTTTTCCCAGTTACTTACATATGAAAGTTTTTATTTTTCAAGAAACACCATTGCTGCTTCAGTTTGTGTTTGCGAAATTGAACTGCTGTGTAAGTTTCTTCTTAAATATTTGAGCATCATAGATTATGGACGTTTTTCTGAAGTGTAGTCACTCAGTACCTTTCTATTGCTAGAGCAAGTGATGTTGGTGTGTGTTGAATGTGCTCCACTCCCGGGGTTTAACAGTGTGCTTTGGGGTGAGCAGGCAGGAGGAGGAGCGTCGCCGGCGGGAGGAGGAGATGATGATCCGTCAGCGAGAGATGGAAGAGCAGATGAGAAGACAGAGGGAAGAGAATTACAGTAGAATGGGTTACATGGATCCAGTAAGTGATGCTGTGATGGGTTTGGGTTACATTGCCACGTTCAGGAGTTTTGTTGATGTCTTTTCAAGATGGCTGTGTTTGGCTTCCTTTGGGTTGGTGATTGCACTGTGTTTGCGTATGGGCAGTGGCAGTAGTTGGCTGTACATGTGCTTTGTCTCCTAAAAAGTTTGGATTTTGGTGAATATCCAAGTTAAAAGTTGTTTCTTCTATGCAGAGGGAGCGAGACATGAGAATGGGTGGTGCTGCCACAATGAACATGGGAGGTAAAGAATCTTTTTAAGTAATTACTTCATGTGGCTAACTTAGAAATTGTCAGAATATGATTATGTATTTCTCTCTCTTAGATCCTTATGCTTCAGCAGCCCAGAAATTCCCACCTCTGGGAGGTGGTGGCGGCATAGGTTATGAAGCTAATCCAGGAGTTGGCCAAGCAGCCATGAGTGGTTCTATGATGGGAAGTGACATGGTAACGTATCCTGTGGTGGCTTTAGCTTAGCACAAGGGAGTTGCTGTGGTTGGGAATGAGTTCTCCAGTGTTCGGATGGTTGTGGAAATGTCACTGTTAACTGCTGACTCTCTTGTCAGGTGTTTAACACAGGACAACGTGGCAGTGTGTAGCACTAGAGTAGTTGATAACCTTTATGGTATAGCTTACACACTCAGAAATTGTAAGTGAATTCAAATGTGCTCTTAAGCATATTTGCAATTAACTGACTTCATTGGACTTTGGAAATTCTGCGTCACTGTTAGGCTTGGAAGGATTTTTTATGAATTCTAGAGAATCTGACAAATTTCATCAAAATACTTAATGTGGTAGCTTTTCAGTAATTTGATGTTCTGTATTGATGGATAAGAGAGATTTTTTTGTTCTCCTTCCCAATGTGTACCACTGCTTGTTTTGGCCCTTCCAAGCCTAGGTAGGCTGGATGCATGTTGGTCTGGGTGTGCTGCTCAGTCCAAAATCTGCGCTCAGGTCTGTTCCAGCAGCAGATTAACTTAAGTAATCAATGGTAAACAGCATATCCCTTAGTTTGTGCTGATGTTGCTGTAGAAGAGCAGAAATGCTGGTTTTTAGCTTCAGACATGTTCCAGCTATCCTGGACTGTAGCCATTTGTGGTTCCTGTCTTCCAAAGAAATGATAGCCCAGTCTGTTTCCCTGTGTGGGGCATGACACGAAGGTAGAGCCTGTTAAAGCTACAGCATATCTCATGTTCTGAGGTATGTTTCCAAACTGTACTAATTTCTGGCACACTACATGTGTGACTGGGCTTGGAGCCTGCTTGGTGTTCCTACACTGAAGCACCATGGATGTAAATTACAGAAGTGCTTAATGGGCAGGATGGGAATCTGTTGGCTTAGGTGGCGATACCAGTGTGCTTTCACCCCCCTGAAAGGGAGTACACTTGTAGCACAAGCTGAACTAAATGATTTTTGGGTGGGTTTAGGCCTCTGGCTTTATGAGCTGAGCTACCATAGTAGCTTGTCAGATACCTTCTGTTTTATCTTTTTGGGGAACTTACCTTTGGAATGGTAACTTCACAGAGCATCATTGATTCAGTAGACAGTGCTGTTGGCCTTAAGGTATCTCAATAACCTACTGATATCTAAGCAGTTCCTGAGCTTCCTGTGAGCAGTTAGGCAGTGTGTGGTGGATACTATGTATATTTTTCTCCTGAAAAACATGGTACAGGTGCATGTTGAACTTGTGCAATAGCTGAAATGTGATCTGGTCAAAAGATGTGACAGTGAGGTGGATTAACTGCCTGGAGTTTCTTAGGTTGGGGATCTCTGCCACACAATGCTGTCACAGTTCCTGGGCTGATACTGTTAAAGAGAACTGGAGATGAGCTGAAGCTGCCATGAATCAGGCAGAAATAACCTAAGTAATACTAGTGAAACTCCTTTCTTGGAAGGATTCATGCTGACTTTCAGAAGTCAGGAGCTCTGAAGTGTGCATTTTCAGTTGCAGATGCTTTTTGTAACAAACCACCTACCATAGTTCTGTGACTCGGTAGTGGGAACCTTGGTTGAAATGAAAATTTAAAGCTCTCTTTGACCTCATAATGTGTAAGTTCTGTAGGTTGAATGCTGATCACACCTGGTAATACAGTAACTGAACGAAGTACATGCAACTAGAGGTACTAGTAAATAGACCTGAAGTCTCTGCTTTACTGCAGAGTAACTCAGCTGCTACACCTTGGTGTGAAACCTTTCAATTGCTGTGAAGCTGTGAATTTTCCAAGAGCTTGTGGTGAAGGTGGGGCGGGAAGGGAGATACTGCCTGGATGCACACATCCCTCTGTGCATAGCTCTAACTGGAAACACTGAGTGCTTGGAACACGTTTTGCATCTGATGCAGCACCAGCAGCTCCGGAGTACGTTGGGTTTGAACAAGTGCCAGTCTTTGCTCGAGCAGTTGCGTTGGTTAGGTAAAGCACTGGTCAGTAGCTTTTTTCACTTTTTTTTTTTTCTTCTTGCAATGCAGTAGTGCTCACAATGAGTTTTGGTACTGCCAAAGGCCTCTGCAGTTTAGTCAGCAGACCGTAGTCTTAACCCCATCTTGAAAAGCACATGGTCTCTAGACAGCACATGCCAGTCCTGGTGAGTAGGCATTCTGTTACATTTGATGAATGTCAGCTCCTGCTTCAGCCAACCGGAGCTGCATTCTCTCATTAGGCTTATTTGGAAATGACAGTGATGTAATCTGAGCTTTTACTGCACTAAAGGTGAGAAGTTCGCAAGCTATTTGCATTAACTTGGTTGAAAATTTTGCTAGAGCTCATTTGGAAAAGTTGTTAATTCACATCTGCACTAATGCTTACATTTCTAGCACTGCAGGGAGGATCTGTTCTTTGTAACAGATGTATGAGAATGCATCAAGTGGGAACATACCTCAAGGCATGTATTACAATAAACTAATTTTTAAATTACCCTTTTTTCCTTTCTATGTTCCCGGTACCTGTGGATCGGCTCAATGGTGATTGTATCGACGAACCTTGACTACGGAACCTTCTAAAAATATATACTTAACACACATGGACATCAACTACTTATAATGAACTGTTAATTCTGTTCCAATAGCGTCCTGAACGCTTTGGGCAGGGAGGTGCGGGGCCCGTGGGTGGCCAGGGTCCTAGAGGAATGGGGCCTGGAACAACACCAGGATATGGTAGAGGGAGAGAAGAATATGAAGCCCCAAACAAAAAGCCCCGATTTTAGATGTGACCTGTAGTTTCATTCCAGTTTGTTTTTGTCTGTCTTGTTTAGACACCGACTTCTTAATTCTTGCATTTTAGTAAGAAAGCTACGTTTTTATGGATGTTAGAAACTTACTGACCTAATATTTGTAAGTGGTCTGTTTGGGCGAGTACAATTTAATTATGTAATGCAGTGTTTCAAAATCAAATTTAGCTGTTTTTTTGATGTATAACGTCCCTAACTTGATGGCAGTGTACTTTGTGCCACTGAATTCCCAAAGTGTACCAACCTTTTTTTTACTGTGCTTCAAATAAATAGAAAACTAAATGTAGTAACTCTTCTTGCCAGTCGTGGTTAAACAAAGGAGGCCGAATACCACACCTGCCACAGTAACCTGAGAGCCTCGAGCTGAGGTCTGACCTAGACCAGGGTGTGGAAGTGCAGTGAAGAGTGAGATCTCTTCCCACAGTGCCTCTCTAGCCAAAGATTGGGTTAAATTGTAGCCGAACTTTGCAGTAGGTGCAGATTTTTTGAGCAGTAATTGTGCTGCAATAAGGAAGCAAATGGAAATCTTACAAATGCTGTAAGATACATTATTTAAGGCTTCACTGCAAGCAGTGCAGTAATGAATTCCATATTTTAGCTATGGGTGGTGGGATGGTAGCACTTACCACCCTGGCAGTTACTGCTTGGAATCTTTCAAAGACTTTAAGCAGAAGACTAGCAACGGTTATTTGCAAATAAATTCATAGAATGCCTTGTATTGGCTGACTTCCTCACTAAAGGATTGTTAATGTGATATTTATATGCTCTTAAGCTGTCTTGAGATTACAGGATCTGGCCTTGCTCCATATTGTACACCTGCCTGAAATTGCTTGGCAAAAAGACCAGAAGTGTTACTTGAGTGATTAAGGTTAACTTGCTTATGTCCTCATGCTAACAGTGGACTAATTTGCCTAGTTCAGAATACAATCATTTGTATTATGGGGACTGCAGGAACTATTCTTAAATTGTGTAGCTGGTGGGCAAATCCTAAAATCCTGTATGTAAAATACAGCAATCAGCTTGCTTGCATGATGGTTATCGCTCTTTTATTATTGATGTTTGGAGATAATGCTTCAAAAGTAGTATCTGAATCTGGAGTTTTAAGAGTTAATACTACACAGTGCAAATAAACTCCCTTTAAGGTTCTTTTTGTAGAAGATCTGATGAATTCGTTAGTTTGCTGTTCATTTTATTAAGCCCCAGAAGAATTTCAAAGCATTCTGGACTCATTGGTAAGGTAGTTGCTTTGCTTATTATTACAATGTACCAGGTAAACTGGGAACGTGACTTCCCAGTGTCAAATACCTCGGTGTTCATGCAGGATACATCAACCTGCTTGACACAAAGTAGGTAAACTTAGCTTGGCTGTACCTTCACATGTTCCCCAACCACCTGAGTTCTGTGAATAGCTTTAATCTTCCCAATATCCTTCCATTCCTTGTGCTAAGCATTGGCTAATTCTAAATTTGCTGCTAAATTTTCCCTTTGGTTAAAACTTCAGCGTCAGATTTGCAGGGTTTTTAGGGTACAGATGTCTGATCCCTCTTGAAGTACTGTTACCCCATAAATGACAGAATAGCAAGTTTGGAAATGCTGATACAGGTAACACTGATGTGAAACATGAAGCTCCCTAAAGAGCCATTCAGCTTGGTTGGTGAATGCTCTTTGTTTACCCAGAAAAGTTTGGGGGTTGATAACATGTTACAACAATGAATTGCTCTTGAGGAGGAAATTCCAAATTGGCAGTTCCTAAACTGCAGACCAAGTATTTGGAAGTTACTTGTATTGGATAGTTTACAAATGAGCAGTATCGATGCAATTTGCATTATTGAAGCGGTTTTAAACAATATCTTTTTCTGGAGGGTGTTCGTGGGACACCCTCAAAAGGTGAAGGTGTCCGAGGTGGGGAATTCTGAACGTGAACATTAAATTAATTTTTTCAGTTTATTTTTCAGATTACATGTCATTCTTTATTAAAAGAGATGCTGGTGCATATCCTAAAGTATGTTCTTTTGTAGTTCTGTAACTTGGAAGAGTGAAGGATGCTGCTGTCTTTGTACCTTACAGAGCTTTTCTTTGGGTACCCCTGTTTTGTACGTAAGCTACTGTTGCTAGGTATTAAAATAGCTGAGCTGCAAAACCATGATTAGTAAATATATTTGAAAGATTTGGCAGTTTTCAAAACATCTGAAAGTTTGGTTAAATCTGGCTTTGTTGTAGCTGCATAAGCAGAATTTCTAAAACAAGTTCTGCTTTGAGTTGCATGTACTAAACAGGCATGTGATGAACTAGCCAACTTCTGTTCAAGACCTTTTAAAGATGGTGTCTTAAAAGCTGGCAAACATGTCAACTTTAAAATCTGATAAAAGTTACTAAATGTGGGAGGCAAGAAAGTGACATTTCCTTGATCTATTCCTATGAGGTTTTGGACTTCTTTCATAAACTCAGATTTATATAATTGAATCTTCTAAAATCATTCAGAAAAGTGCTTTGCTGGTCAGACCTGTTTTTGGATGGTCTGGATCACATAACATTTTTGTACTGGACTTGGAGGACATTGGCTGTTGCAATTTAGCTTGTTTTATCAAAATTGAGCCCATTTTGACACTTGGAGCTCTTAAAACTGCAGCAAGTAGAAACTGGTATCGTTACACATATGTCTTCACACTTTCTCAGAAATGAATACGGAATAATCTTACCTTCTGGCGTAGATACATTACACTAATCATTTATACAGCTGATGAGAAATTGAAAATGCTTTTGAGATTTTGTGGTATTTTTGTGGTAGACAAATTCTTGGCTTCTCCTTGGCAACCATTTACTGTGGCAGCAAGTTCTTGCTGGAGTTTGAGACTGCAATTTACACTTTAAACTAGTGGCCTGCTACATAACTGCACTTAGCCAGCATTTCTGCAGTTCATAACTGTGAGGAACGTAGTACCACAAATGGCAATGGACATTAGGACCCGGATGTAGTATTCCTGCTTGCTCCAAGATTCTCATTGCCGACTGCGTACAGGTAGGTAACAAGCAATATAATATAACTTGGTGACTTTCTATGTAATCTTATACTGTGGGTATTCTGACATCACACTTCTGACTGTGGAATTACAGTGCAGCACTCCATACCTGTATGCTGAGCTTGCATCAAAGCTGCGTGGTTTTCGGTTTGAAGCTTTGGTCTCGTTCAGAGACAACAAGTAACTTGCTGTGGTTCTTAGCTGAGCATTTCCAGACCCGATTCCTCTGTGCATACGACTTACTTGGCTTGGGTGGATTTTTCTTAGTTCCGATGTAATGAAGATATTCTTGAGTGAGCACTGTGGGGAAGAGGGAATGTGATCTTAAACTCAGTTGAGTAGTTGACAAGGTGCTCTCAGTGCCTGGAAAAGAACACGTTTAACCTTTCTGTAGTGATGAAGTGGCCCATCTGCAGCTCATCCATGTGTAGAGTCTTGGCTTGGTGGGAATGTGTTAGTCACCACTGCTCTTGCCTCGTGTGTGCTGTGTGAGAATCACCTCAAGCTACTGGTACAAGCAGCTCTGAGACTGATCCAGAATATTTTTGAGGACATAAATGAGTGCTTGATTGAATATCCCTGTGAGTTTCATAGAGCTTATTGGACATTGCAGCAGTCTTTATTTTCACCTTTGATTGACAAGCCTGATACATTCCTCTGCTTTAATTGACAGTGATGAGATTCTGTACTTCTGCCTTGTAGAGTCATCTTGATAGTGTAATGTACGATTTCATTTTTCATCAGTCTTGGGATGTAATTCTAAACTCTTCATTACTAGAACTCCTGACTCTAGTGTTCCAGGATTAACATGCTTACGTTGCCAGACATCCAGACATGCTGATCTCCAGCTCTTTTGCATTAGCTCTTGAACCTGAATTTCAAGGTCCCTTGTTCCAGCGAATGATCTGGCTCTTGTCTGATAGTTTATTTCTCAGGTGTTGTAATGTGTTTTCCCTTGTTCTGCAAAGTTCTGCTTTGCATACTCGTTTCTGGTATTATTGTCACTTCTGGACCCTTCTTTGTTATCTTCCAGGCAGGACTCTTGCTGGTGAACAGGGATCTGCTGGACAACCTTGCCCTCCACTGTAGCCACCTTTCCTTGTTCCATTGAACCCTTGAAGTAGCAGGTGCACCATGAGATAATGACAGCAGGTCTTTGGTTACACCACAGTGAGTGTGGCCCACGCCAGCTGGTCACACAGTGACTCCTTGTCACAAAGTCAGTTTGGCTTTCATGATGGTTTACCTTTAGCTGTGACTTGAATCCATTTTGTGATGGCTTATCCTTGCCTGGGACTGGGATCCAGTAGCAAACCTGCTGGCAGCCACTGTGCTGTCACGCAGCAAAACTGAATTAGTGATCTTAAACCATTGCTCAAGATCTGACTGAAGTTTTTCCAGTGTGCTCTGGATACTTGACCTGCAGGAATGTCATGGAGGGGTTATTGGCACATCTGCCTCATTCTACGTGCTTGAACTAAGCCGGTTTTTGACACTCTTGGAGCAAGCAATTTGTGACTGAACCATGGGGCTCAGACCACCTCTGGCTGCAGTAATGAAACGTGGTGTGGTAGCAAACTTAGTCATGTCTGCTCTAAGTCAATCTGTAACAAGTGGGTACAAGAAATGACATTCAAGTGCTTGCATTGTGTTTCATCTTGGTTTTATCTGTGTGTGAAACACACTTTTTCTCAAAAGCTTACCTGAAGCTCAGAAGTGTGGTGTCAGAATACATCTGCGTACTGCTAGGCCCTCCGAGCAGAGCCTGGTGCTGGCAGGAGAGCACAGCACAGCGTGGATGGGGCTTTATTGTAACATTAAGCATACAAAGTGTTGATTTGCTTGCAGTTCTCCCCATAGCTAAACACTGAGGCCTGTGAGTAGTTTTAGGACTGGAGCAGTAATGGGGTTGCATGTCTCTGTTAATCATTGCCAGCTGCAGTGACATGATCAGGAAGGCCAGTGTTCTGTTCCATTATGTTCAATGAGGCTGAGCATGTTGGGAAGGATTCATCCAAGTATGCTGCTCTGGGGAATCACTTGGCTTCTTCCACTACCAGCAAGTTTTGGAATCAGCTAATTAGCTTCAGATTTTTTCACTCTCCATACCAGCTAGTGGGGCTGTTAAATAGCTGCTGCCTGGAAAAGGAAAAAAGGGAGGATTGGCCTTCTCCCACCTGTGTCATTGCTGCTAGGTAATGATTGACACGTTAGGACTTGGCTGTGCAATCCCGCAGTGGTCTGTGAACACCCCATCTCTATAAATGTTGCTTCTGAACACCAGTACTGAAGAGCTAACTGGGGAGGGCTGGGAGGAGTGTGGCTAGCAGGGAATCTGCAGTTTTCAAAGGATGCACAAAGATATAGTATCCCTTATGCATGGTGTTTGTTGCTATGGCAGAGAAAACAAAACGTGCATAACTCTCCTGCTCCCAAGGGCTGTGAGGAAACCCGGGTGGGTGGTGGGTTGGAGACTAAAGCCTGAAGTTGTCCCTGCCTGGTCAGATCATGCTGTGCCCATGGTGGGATCTGCCTCCCAACTGGAGCTGTGCAGAGCCTTGCACCACGTCCCCAGCTCTCACCATTGCAGGCTGCCCTCAGCTATAGTAAAGGGGGGGTCTTGAGGGGTGAGGAACCTTGCTGAGGATAAAAGCAGTGACAGTGCCAACCTGTAGTGTCTGCATTTGGCTTCTGAAGCACTTGGACTGTAGAACACGAGGGCTCCAAGAGGCCAGGAGCACTGCACTCCCTCAGGAAGGGAAAGAGAGGGGGCATTGCTACAGGAGACAGGGTCATAGGGTTGAAGTAGCTGACAAAATTAATGCCTTCACATAAGGGATAGTATACCTCTGGCTGCAATCAAACCTCACTGTGCTCAGACTGGGGTTACGGTTTGTGCTCAGGGTGCAGTTCTTTAGGCAACTGACTGCATATTCCTTCAGCTCTTGATGAGTGTTTAGGCTAGCCTATTTCTGCCCCTTATTCTTCCACGTAATAGTTTGGAATAATTGATAAGTTCCCCCTCATAACTAATCAGTCCATGTATGTTAAAACCTTATTTTTAAGTTAGTTTTGAAATGGTCACAATTTGCTGTGTATGACTCTAATAACTTCAGTTGTTATCCTTTAGGTGAAGATGAAAGCTGAGTGATGCCGGAGTGCTCATCTATGGGAAGTAAGTATTGCTTTTTTTTTTTTCCTGGATGGATGAAATAATAAAAGGTTTTTGGACATTTGGTGTTCAATCACTGAGTACCTTTGAATTGGGGATCACTGAGAAGTTGGGACAAATGGATAAATGTAGAACGCAGTCCCTGCTGTCACTCTGTGCTATTGAGCATCCCTGCTCCACCTGGGCTTGATATCTTGACAGCAGCAGCTAAAAATACCTTTCTAGACGTGGGTTTGTACAAAGGATTTCAAAATCACTGTGGAATATAATAACTTGGGAATGTTTTTCCAGTTGAGGAGTCGAACATGAGCACATCCAGCACGGTGCCCAGTGGTGTGTGCAGGGACCAAGGGAGCAGGTGGACAAGTAAGTAGTTGGTGTCCTTACACTGCTGCAAGGGTTCAGTAGCTCATGACCCTCTGCTGGGTTGTGCAATTCCTGCCTGAAACGTGTGATTAATCTCAATTTTGTATAAACTTTCTGCATCTTGCTTTTGTAGAGCCAAAATGTAACCATTGTCTGAGGCTTTTCAGCCCTGCAGCAGCAAATAAATTCTGTCCTTTGTGTGCTGCAGGTGGTCAAACAAGAAATGACCATTCCTGCACTCAGGCTGCACTTGGTGATTGTCAGCATGGGAAAAGGAGAATAGAGCAGCTGCTTCTCAGATGTTAATTCAGCTAAACCTTGTTAAAAAGCTATTTGCTGAAATACTTTAACATTGAATTTAAAAAATAACCTGGTGTATAAATCAGCATGTGCAGGAGCACAGCAAATAGCAATTCAGGGAACTAAACCAACTTGCAGAGCTGGAATTAATGACATTTTCCCTCTAATTTGCCACTAAACTACAAGGGGAAACTGCAGATATTTAAAATCTTGTTTGAGGAGCAACGTGCTGAGTACCTTAACTTGGGAGGCACAGGTAAGTAACAGTAGACCTGTAAGGTGTGAAGCCAGTGGCATTCAGTGGGTGAATTCCTATTGAATCCTCTGTTGTTTGTCACTGCTGCTCCTTGCTGTGGGGTAGGAAAACACACAAAGCTGTATCTGATCTTAAAAAGATATGAATTCTGTTCATTTAATCTCAAATCTGTTGTGAATGCTTGAGAATATTTGGCAGGCACGTGGCCTGTGATTCTGAATGGTGATTCCATGTCATGTAGTTTCTGCTGTTGTTTTCTTTCTTTCAAAATCTAATTGTGTGCTTTGCACTTGCAGAAAAAGAAGTCTGAGTGCAATGAAGAGGAACCAGGAACATACAGCTCTTTAAAATAAAATATTTAATTATTTTTCTAAATTACTTCTGTTTTATTCTGGAGGGTATTCAGTGAGTAAGCAGTCTGTCAGTGTGGAGCAGTATGGCTGGGTCTGAGAAACACAAATTTGTGGAAATTTCACTGATTCCTTACTCCCATTTTGCGTGTTACATAGTTTTGTGTTGTAGAATTCCAAATGTTTACCTGTGCCTGGTTGGTTTTTAATGGCTTTCCTGCTGATGACTGTAGTAATTTAGCCTGAGATGCCAGGAGTTCTCTAGAAGCCAGAGCAGTGCTGGGTTTAGCTGTTGCAGGACAAATTGCCATGGTTCATGTTGCTTCACTTGGTGCTTTGGCAGCTGCACTGTGCACATACACTGTGGTTCATGCTGTCATTCATTAAATCCTTTGTTCAAATATCAAGTTGTTTAATATGTTGAAATACAGCAGTGGTGGCTCTGCTCATTGTAGCAGAGTTTCCTCCTGCAGTGGCACGAAGAGTCATGAACATTTGGCTGGGACCTGCTTTGCCAGAATAGAAACATGAAAATAAATTGAATTTCATGTGGCAAAGTGGTATGAAATGCTTGAGAGGGGTCTGATGCCAGGGAGTGCCCATGGCAGGGAGGGTTGGTGCTGCACTAGGAGCTGCTGCTGTGCTCTCTGAGGCAATCACGTGCTGGCTGAGGGCAATCTGAGGTGTTTCACTCTGATTTGATGACTTTGTGGTATTGTCTGGAGCCTGAAAAGGCTTCAGGGAGGTTTGTGGCTACTCAATAGCTGCCCTGCGGGGGCTGGGGTTCAGTGTCTTTGTCTCCACTGCTTCTGCAGCTTGTGCAGCCTTTTTTCTTCAGATTCTGTTATTTTCCAGTAACTTGTCCTCATTTCCACTGTTGCAGTGCGGGCTGCTTCCTGTGAGGAAGTGTTCCAGCATTCCATGTGCTGAACTTGAGCTCCTCAGCTCCCTGCTATGAGCAAACTGCAGCCTGGGCCCTGTAGGGACGGGATGGGTTTTCCCTGGTGCTGCTCTTGGCTGTTGCTGTCACCTAGGGTGTCCTCTGGTGAGGCTGACACCTCATTCTACCAAATAATTTATTAAGCAGCTTCTGTAATCAATAAAGGATTAGAGGCTAAGAACAGGTACACTTGAATGGTATCCTGCATGCAGTGACTGCTGCCCTGGTGCCACAGCCCTGCATGTGCACTGAGCTGCTGCACTCACTTTTTCAGGGTTTGGTGTTTATTTTTAAATTCCTTTCTAATCAAGGAACTTTCCAAGCCCTGAAGGCCTGGAGCCTGCCCTGGCCTGTTGCTGTCATTGCATTGTGTGCCAGCCCGTGCTCCAAATCATGGTGAGCGGCTGAAGAATCATGTGCTGCCAGGAGTAAAAATAGTGTCACTGCCGCTGGCCCGTGTCCAGCCAGTGCCTGTGCTGGGGTCGGGGCAGGTCCAGGCTGGCCGTGCTTTCTGTGCCCCACACTGCTTCCTCGTGCCTGGAAAACACTTCGGGCTCTCATGATTTATTGGCATTAAAAAAATATTTCCACTTGAATTACACAAACGTCAGCGCCTGCGGCTCCCCTGGGCCTGGCTCTCTCCAATCCCGGGCTGCCGTTCCTGCGGGGCTCGGCCTGTGCCGGTGGCGGAGCAGCGCGGGCGGTGACGCAGGGCCCGGGGCAGCGCAGCCGCCTCCGTCCCCCCTAAGCGGCCTCCCTGGGCCCACGGCATCCGCGCTGCTGCTGCTGCTCCATCGGCCCTGCCTGCTGCCTGGAGCTGTGCCCAGCGCTGCCCCTACCCTGCCTGGTCTGCCGTGCCCACAGCCCCTCGCACCCCAACCCAGCAGGTGTTGCCGTGGATCGCACCCGCCCGCAGAGCCCACGAAGCTCCAGCTGTGGGATTTGTTGTGGGAAGGGAGGGGTTCCCTTTTTCCTCCAGCTCTGTCGGTGGGAGGATGGTGCTGCTGGCGGGGGCGTGTCACAGCCTGGGGAGTGACGCTGCCCATGTGAGCAGCCCCTGCCCCGGCAGCGCCCGAGGGCTCGGGGGTCCCTGTCCGTGCGGGGCTGGGCCGGGCTGAAGCGGGCAGGGACCAGAGGGGAGCGGGGCCAGGCTGAGCCGGGCACGGAGCGGGAACGGGGCCGGGGCTGTGCTAGGCCGGGAACGGGGCTCTGCCGGGCTGTGAACGGGGCAGGGGCCGTGCCGGGCCCGGGAACGGGGCTCTACCGGGCTGGGAACGGGGCCGTGCCGGGCTGGGAACGGGGCTGTGATGGGCCGGGAATGGGGCAGGGGCCGTGCCGGGCCCGGGAACGGGGCTGTAC
>VZUI01051627.1:0-26619 GCA_013401135.1 Cettia cetti
GCACCGGCTGAAGCGTGGTCCCAAAAGCAGGGCTGGCCGAGAGAGAGTGCCTGAAGAAAGCGTCCCCAAAACAGGCCAAGCTTCCTGTTACATTACATTTTATCTCTTTCTGTCTTGAATATTCTGATTAACACCAACCAAACAGTACAAGATACAAAACCTACAAAATCCATACATCCTATGAGAGCTACTACATTACCATACTGTTCTACATTCTAAAAAACCTTTTCTCTGCCACTTGGCAGAGCCCATCCCCCTGGTATCCCATTGTCTTCGAGGAGTGTTGCTCAACCATCAGGCATCCAGCCTTCAGATAACTTAATCGCTGTCTTCCTGCTTGGCATTCTACAATTCAAAGCATGCTTTCAATTCTATTTCACTTATAGGTTTTATACTTTCAGAATCTTTCGCTAGGAAATCATATCTGTAAGGCCTTCCTGCCTCATCCTCCCCAACAATGTCAAACAGAAAGACCTTGACAAATGAGAGGGCTGTGAATCACCAGTGGTGTGATGTACAGCAAGGGCGAGTGCTGGATTCTGAACCTGGGATGGGGCAGCATGGATATATGGAGAGACTGGGGATGAGAGGCTGGAGAGGGGCCATGGGAAGGGACCCGGGGAGGGGGGTCCTGGTGGATGGCCAGATGGATCTGAGTCAGCAGAACAGGCTCCCCAGGGAATGGGCACGGCCCCGAGGCTGTCAGAGCTCCAGGAGCCTTTGGACATCACTGCCAGGGATGCCCAGGGGGGATTGTTGGGGGGTCTGGGCAGGAGCTGGATCAATGACCCTTGTTGGTCCCTTCCCACTCAGGACATTCTGTGATTCTACTGCACCAAAATATTACCTTCTTTCAGGTATATTCTCTGACAAGATATCCTTAGAAATAAAACATTACTCAGACCATTTTGGAAAGCACAGTATAAAGCTGCCTGGAGCTGCCTGGAGCTGCAGTGATCCCGGTGATAGCCCTTAACGACTGCATTGTTCAAGCACTTTCAGTGGCACAGGGCATCATTTAAAGCAGTTAAGAGTTTAGGGATGTCCTTTACTGGTTAACAGGTAATGCTTAAGCATCTGGAAATCTCTCTGATCCCACCACAAATGTTTCCAAGTCCTGCTATCAATGATGGACAGCAAAGAACAGTAATCCTCCTAATGGCATTTGATTGCCTCTTCAGATTGTTTGCTAAACCATATTGAGCAAATAAAGCTGTGCAAAAGTCTCTTCAGTCCACAGTAGAACTGCATGGTTTTATTGTAAAATTATTATAATAAAATTCTTTAGTTGCAGTTTTGAAAATGCATCAACACAGCAGATAGTGTTTTGCACGTCAGCATCACACAGCTGTGTGGTATGAAATACCTTCCTGTCGTTTTGTTTAATGGTGCAGGATGCAAAAGAACACGAATGCCCCACAGTCTTACTTTGATTTAATACCTTGAAACAAGAGAACTGGCCAAAGCATTCAATCAGTTAAACAGCCATGAGTCACCAAGGGACAGCAGTTGAAGATTTTCTGGTCTGGCATGCACTGTTCAATGAAGAAAAACCCCAAACAACAAAAGAGTTAAAAAGACATTAAGGTTTGGTTTTGTTTTGTTATTCCCAGCTAAATTTGGATTTGAAAATCACTGAATTATTTGGGTTGGAAGGGACATTAAAGCGAATCCAGTTCCACCCCTGTCATGGCAGGGGCACCTTCCACTGTCCCAGGCTGCTCCAAGCCCCAATGTCCAACCTGGCCTTGGACACTGCCATGATCCAGGGGCAGCCACAGCTGCTCTGGGCACCCTGATAATTTACATTATTTACCTAAATACTGATCTGACCACAAAAGTCAGTGACCACCTGAAGTTTGGAAAAGATACTTCTGTTTCTGCTGGACTGGAAACCCACACTGACAGGCTGGCACCATGCTGTGAAATCGTTAAGAAACAGTATTTCAACAGCTGCAATACATTGAGCTTAAAATTACTGACATTGCAAACAGCAGAAACATGCAAAGTGCACCCTGAACACCACAAACAATAAAGCAGCTACATCTGCATAACATCATATAATCATTAAGTTTGGAAAAGATCTCCAAATCCATCAAGTCAAATTTTTGACAGATTACCACTATGCCCACTAAATCATATCACAAAGTGCCATCAAGGGTTTTAATATAATTCTTTAGAATAGTAAGAAGGAAGGCTCATATATATGTTTATTATTCTAACTTGAAAAAAAGAATATTTCCCTCCTAAAAGCAAATTGTAAAATAATAATATTTTAAGTAAAAATATGATATTGATAATTTAAAGTAATATTTGCTCATAGTTAATCTGTGGAAAGACAAGCGGCAATTTTTAAGCAAAGCAATATGTAGTTAAACAAAGAGAACATTTATTTCATCTGTTACTGCCATAGAGGATAAACTTAAAACTTCCGCTTCAGTGCTGGTTGTATTTCAAACCTAGCTAATTCAGGTAAACAACGTTGTCTACTTTGGTTTATGCTTTGGGCATCTTCTCCTTCAGAAATAAATATTACATAATCTCAGAAATTAAATTGGTTTTTATGGGTAGTATTTAACTCTGCAGGATGCTTCAGTTTAAGAGACTGTTCATCATTTCATGTTCACTTGAATTACTCTTTCTCCATGAAAATATCTGGAATGTCCATGGTACAATCATGATGCAGCCATGCACCCACAATTCCTCATTAAGATGTCAGGAGGACAAGTTTCCACTAGAAATGAGAGAGTCTGCAGGGAAATAAAAGGGAATAGAAATTAATTTTGCACTACGCCATTCTTGCTGTACCTGGATTTCCCCTTTCCACGCAGAGGTGCTCACACAACTGCCATCCATCAACATGTTGAGTGTTGAAGATTTTCAGAATCCTGACCCAGAATCCTGCCCAGATGCTGGGCTGTGATGGAGGTTAATAAAAAATGAAAACACTGCTCAAAACCAGATGTTTGGAATTTGAAGCACAAATATAGCTGACACTCAGCAGATAAGTCCAGATTTCACCAAGTCTAAGGGATAAAAGACAAACATTCCCTCTTTAATCTGATTTGGTTTGCTCACTAGTGTTCAGATAAGATAAAAGCATGAAAGATCAGGATCTTTTGAAGGATAAATAAGTGGCTTTTTTATTTTCTCCTACAATACTCGGAGCATTTGTATATCTAATAGAAGGCAAATCTCATATAGAATAAAGATTTGTGGTGGTTCAGAATTAAGTTTGTTTGTTACCAGATTAAGTTTGTTCTATGCACCCCAAATGTTTTTTCCCTCTGTACCTCATTTTGTTACCCCGTTGGTTTGTCCCACGACCCTCCCACATGTTAATCATATTGCCCCCTAACTCCCAGACCTGTCAATCAAGGCTCAGCCTCTCCCAACCCTCTGGAAGGTTCCAGGGACGGCATCGATTGGTTGGCTGGAGCTTGGGAAATCCCCTCTGTCACAGACAGGATTGGGTACTGGGATGAGTGACAAGAACAAAGTCCGCTCCCGAGAGCAATTCTATTGGTTGGATGTTATCCCCACCCCTGTGATCCTCCCTCATTGAAAAAGCCGTGCACAACCCAGATCTTAGCTCTATCTGGGCAGGATCTGGAGGAATAAACACTCACTTTGGTTCACCCAGCTGGAGTCCTCCTTTCTCTTTTCGCCTAAGCTATGCTGCCTCTGAGCTTTCAAGCAAAGAACTCCAGTGTTTCAGGCAGTGGTTGTTAAAACTGCCTGCTGTGTCTGTGGCTGCGGAAATCGGAGTTAGCCGTAGGAAAATTCTGCACGGCTACAGGGATTCAAGGATTCACTACCAATTGCTTCTTTAAAAAATAATGTGTCTGGCAACAATTCTGTATACAGCTGAGTTTTGATGACTTTTCATGAAAATCATGCAGCTAATTAGAACTCGCTGGTATATAGAGAGATTCCAATGTTTCAGGGATGGCTCATGGACAAGAAGGGCCAGAGCCACCATGACAAAGTCCCATTTCAAGTAGTCACTGCATCTGAAGAAATATAACCTGCAAAAGTGAATAATTGCCAATTACAATTATAATTAATAGACCTTGTGCCAATGTTCTTATCAGTCCACTTCACACAGACCATTTTTGCCACTCACTAAAGCAAAATGTAATTAACAGCAATGATGGGCTATGCAAGTGAACATCTTATTTTATCTATACTAATAAGTCTTCAAGATTACCAACACTGACCTTAAAAATGAGTAAAGAGACATTTTGACACCATCCACAATTCATACAAATGAAATGAGATTTGGGTAATTACCTCACTGGAGGGGCCTAAGCAAAGGTTTGCTCATGGTGTGGAGCCTGACAACTAGAAGTGAGTTTCTAAAATACCGATAGGGCATTAAACTCAGTTTCAGCAAATGAGAGAGGAGGAGCTGATTTCTCTCCAGCTCACTTCCAAGTAGCACCTTCGCAGATTTATTTTTAATTTTCAATTATTATCATATAATTTGCAAAATTATTGTACAGAAGACTTTATGACGTGAAGTTCATAATTTGGGACGTTGATAGATAAAAAGACTGTTAGTCATCTGTGTGCTAAGGGAATGCTTAGGAATTATATTTTTACAATTTCAGTGGAGGACACTGCGGTGAGCAGAAGTGGGATCAAGGGTTGTGTGAGCAGTGTTTCTGTGCAGTTTTCCATTTCTTAAAAAATCCATGCAAATAAGGATAATGAATCATTCAAAGCAATACGTGGATGTGACACCAATGCCAGTGATAATTGCATGGGGACTTGGTACAGAATCACCACTGTAGGAGAGAACATTCCTCAAACTCCACAGGTGCAGGCAGATCAATAAAAGGGAATATTTTCAGTATTCTCTACACTACAATGGTGTTTTATCGAGAGCAAGCGGCAGGATTTTATGCATAGCCAGTATAAATATTTCATATTGGTACATTCCATAAATTACAAGAAAAATAGGGAAGCTCAGAAGTTCAGTCAAATGTCTTCCAGGGGTGGTGAGTCCACCATTGCCCTGGGCAGCCTGTTCCAATGTCTGACAACCTTTCAGGTAAGGAAATGTTTCCTAATAAATAATCTAAACCTCCCTGTCACTTGAGGCCATTTCCTCTCATCCTGTCAAGGTGGAAGTAAGGTTATAAGTATGAAATCAGTGTCTTACCTAAAATCATGATCTGCTCGAGGTCTGACCCCAAACCAGCCAAGGCCAAGTCCGGAGCTGCCTCTCAGCAGGTTTTACAGCCCAAATGAGGTATGAATGGCTGGACTTCCTGATCTTACACGTCTTTTCCAAATTCTAAGATTCAATGACTCCAAAAACTTGAGTGTCCATTCTCATCTCTGCTCTGTTCTGCCTGGGATCATCAACTGAAAAACCTGAAATGAGGCTTCTAATGAGTATTTTGCCACTTCACTGATGTCATAATCTGTTTCTTTATCTGCATTATTTGTTTGGGTGCTTCTTGCCAGCATTGCTTGTCTGTCAAGGGCAGATTTCTGACAGATCTCATATCACCCTCCAAATAACAAAGCAAGGCACCTCCTTGCAGGAAACAGCAGGATTTCAGGAGGGTTTTTATCTACTTAACTTCCTATAGAAAATATAAAGTGAGCTTGTATCCAGTCCAAAAAGAAATGGATACAAGCTCAGCAAAATCTCTGGTCTAACAAGGAGCAGGGGGTGCCAAAAGCTGCCCTAACCCGGCCCTGCTTGGAGGAGAGATGCTGCCAGCAGAGCCTCAGGCTACTCAGCAATGCCAGGGGTTGTTCAGCCTGGCTCTTTTCTCTGGCTAGCCTGCTTGTAATAAGGCAGCTTTCTGTGGATATCACATTTCCAAGCCACTGGCCTTTTTCCTCCCTTCAGGTTTGCTCTCATATGTTCCATATGATTTAATGAGGCAGCATCTTTTTCTTTTATAAACAGATTAGTGTTAGAAATTAATCTCCCACATCAAGCCTGCCAGTTGTCAATACTTTGACAAGAAACCCTCAGCTCTTGTAAAGCATGATGTGAAGTCCAGGAAGGATTTTGAGGATGTGCAGTTCTCCCGTGTCCTAGTCTGAATTTTAGTCTTGTTTTATTGCTCTAGCAAAGTCTCATGACGTATTTATTGAGAACAAACAGGCATATGTGGTTGAGCAACCTCCTGCATGTTTTATTTCCAGAGGTGTCTCCATCACATTCATTGCCTGGCCAGAAAAGTATCTCATAAAGGCAGGGCTCAGGCCAGCAGTGGGAGAGAACTGATGCATTTTATTGTGTCACACTCATCCAACACCTGTTTGGAGGGCAACTCTATAAAACACAGCACTTACATACGGTTATATTTGATTTACTACTCATGAACTCCTATCCTGTGAGAATAGAGTACATAACCCTTTTAATCATAGCTGTGCTTTCATAATAAAATATATGTAGTTAACCCACACTGCTTCAAATTAAGCATTTACTTTGCATAAATTTTTATTTAATATAGTGTGCACAAGGAAAATATCTGCTTTAGACCTCATCTCATCACCCAAGGAAATAGCTAAAGCACATAATTCCCATACCAACACTGTAGCTAAACTTACAATTTTTAGACCCAGGAATACTCAGTATATATTTCACCCATCCCACATACATTATATATATGACCCACAAAATTTTTTTAAGCTGAATTAATGACACACTTTAATGGAAATTACAAATTGAATGAAATACAAGACATATATATATATGTGCAAGATATTACATTATATTAAATTACTAATTCAAAGGATGGCCTAAATATCTATAAGTCTGACAAGACATTCTTTCCTTATATGGATTTGCCACATTAATTTTGAATATTCATATCTCTTTTTAGAAGAAGCCTAATGAGGCATATTACCTAAGTGTAGCTTTTAATCTGACATTTCCCTCAAATTGTGATTCATCAAACAAGGCACAAATATATTTATTTTTCCCTAAAGTATTTTAAGCTCAAGATCCTGAATTGAGCATTCATCATTAAAATTGTGAAAATCAAATAGAAATGTTACTTATTTTAGAAATCAAATAGAATAATTTTGCTTGGATTATATTTCAATATTGGTACTCTGCATAAAGTGAGTGGCAGGAAGAACATTTTAGAGAGAATAGGTTAAAATCACAAATGGAATATCCCAGACAGCAAAGTCCAAACCTGTCGTGGCAACTGTTGAGTTTCACATAAATTGGGACAGTCAGGTTTAGCCAGATTGAGCCTAAAGGATTACAGAAATCACATGTACACTAGAAATTACTGCAAATATATAATCAAGAGTCTTCTGGCTTTGCTATTCTTTGTGTTTCCATGTCTGGGTGCAAACTTCCATTGTAAATGAATACTTTGAGTTACAACAGCTTAGTTTGATTTCCACCTTGAGCCTCACATGAGAGAAAGCACACTGGAAACTGAAGTCAGCCTCAAGCTCATTTAAAAAAATTGATAAACCTTCAACTGACTGTCAAAGTTGGTCCTAAAGCTTTCCTATTCTAATCCCCATTTTACACTAATCTAAATATTTTAATTACTTGCTCTGTTAATAGCAGCTTACAGGCTCAGAGCAGCAGACTATTCACTCCTGTATGCAATGCTGTGACTTCCTAAATTAGAAAGCAATCCTCTGATTTGCATAAAATTAAATTTTTAAAATGAAATTTTCACCAAAATCTGTCATCAGAGATCTCATACATTGAATGCTGGAACTTTCTTTTCTCTAGTTTTTCCAGGAAACTCATATTTATCTTTGTTTCACAGCAAAACCATGGTTACTGAACTGCTCATTGTCTGACTCGGGTCACCTGAGATGTTGGACATCTTTCTGCTTTATCCAAGTTAAAATTACCGTTCTTTTTCCTAGAAATCTTCATAAATTTGCACTTTGCTACTTGAGTTTTCTGCCTCTTCTAATTTCAAAATCAGACTTGCCTTCAGCTTCAGTTCCTCTCATTTATTTTTCCATTGCATAATTTCTTGGTATGTGGAGTCAGCTCCATGAAATTCATTTATTCTGTTCCTCTACGTTTCTCTCCAATACAGGTAATATAAAAACACTGAAATATAGGTGACATTTTATTCTGCTCCTCTCCTTTCATATCTACACTGAAAATACCAGGATTTATTGGATGTTGCCACCAGACACATTTTTGTTGCTACTGTAAAACAAAATGATTCATTGATTCAGCAAACACATTACAGCAAAAAGACTTTTTGTAGCCTTTTCAAATCAAAGAATCAGAGGATGCTGAATTGTAAGGGAGCCACCAGGACCATATATCCAGCTCCTGTCCCTGCCCAGACGCCCCCAACAATCCCCCTGCGCATCCTTGGCTCCTGGAGCTCTGGCAGCCTCGGGGCTATGCCTATTCCCTGGGGAACCTGGGCAGTGCCAGCACCCTCTGGGGGGAGCAGAACCTGTCCCTGATCACCACCCTAACCCTCAAGTGTCTGCAGCTGTCTCTCCATCAGGGTAAACATGCACCAGGAAAAGCATTGAAAACCACACAAAATACTTGATTTGGCATGTGCACATGCAGACACAGAGATTTCACACTTAGAGCAGCCCAGACAAGTGGATATCCTCACGTGGCAGGCTTCCAAGGAATGCTGCTGTGGGACAGGGATAACAGTCTCTGATTGATGGTTCTCCAGGAGAACAGTCAGCCGGCCATTCCAAACATTTTCAGGGACATTCATCCCTAGCTTAACAACATTACTGCGGATGAAGCAATACCCTGATGCAGATAGAAATTTTTTACCTATTAATAACTGAGCTGGCTGATGTTTCTTGGCAGCGATCAGTTTTAATGTAGGACCTACATGGGCTGTGGAAGCAGAAGCTGAAGCAGAGGACTTACTGACCAGTTTTCAAGACACAGCCTCTTGTTCCTTAGTGTTTCATGCCCAGTTTGGGTTCACGTTAACTTCTCTTGGGTTAGCTAATAGATGATGTTCATTATTGTCAATGCTGCACAGAGTGAGACAGGGAACATGGCAAGGGGAGAGCTGAGAGGAAAAGGGGGATGCAATTCAAGGACTGTGCTTCCAGAAGACAGGAGAAGCTTTTTCTTGCTCAAGTGAATCAATGTACAATCATTTAACCATACAGCGAAATAGTCACTGATCATTGCTAAAATATTACCCTCCTATCCAACAGTGTCCGGTCACCTAGAAGAGGTGACCAAACCTGCAAAACAGACTTTGCCAGGCCACTTCTCTGCTGTCTTTGTCACTCTGCTGTCCCTGCAACAGCCAGCAGCTGAGTTCCCATTTTTGCTCAGGCTGGGCTCAGTACAGGGTGAGCCCACCTGTGGCCACCCTGCAGCAGAGGGGACAGCCCTGGGCAGTGAGGTCAGCCGTGGGCAGAGGGGACACTGTTGGGCAGAGGGGACAGCCCTGGGCAGAGGGGACAGCCCTGGGCAGAGGGGACACTGTTGGGCAGAGGGGACAGCCCTGGGCAGAGGGGACACTGTTGGGCAGAGGGGACAGCCCTGGGCAGTGAGGTCAGAACTGAGGAGTGGAGACAGCCCTGCGCAGTGGGGACAGCTCTGGGCAGTGGGGACAGCTCTGGGCAGTGGGGTCTGGCTGTTCCCAGCCTGGCACAGACCATAGCAGGTTCCACTCAGTCCTATTCCCAGCTCTGACTCCCAGTGAAACAGGCACGGACTCATTTGAAACCCAGACAGCCCTGTTTTTTGCTGCCAGGGCTGTAATAAATGACAGACACTGTTTGCAAGACTTTCAGAGGCTGAGTGAATGTAGAGTGAAAACACCTCAGCTCCCAAACCTGGTTTGCATGTGTGGGAATCTAACATTAATGCCTGAGGGGCACCAACATGCCTAAGTCAGAGATATATTTTTTTTTTCAACTGCAGTCATACAGCTACTAATAAGTAGTTTATTGCTTCTAAAAATGGCTATTGACATAGCAGTAATGGATGTTATTAAAGTCATAAATATCCCACTTACAATGCTCATGTCTCACCAAAGTTTAAGGCTGTTTCAAAGATCAGATGTCTCCTTCTTCAGTCTGCTTTTACAGCATTAAGGGATTTTGGTGGAAAGTCCTGCTTCTGCTCCAAGCAGACACTTTATTGTTGGAGTTTGATACAGTGATGAAAGAAAACAGCTCACAGATGCTGACTGCAAAACTGCAACTGAAAGTAAAGAGCTTTCACTCTTTCTCTTTGGGAAGTTGCCCTTCTCTTGTCTAATTCTGAGACTGTGAAAAGTAAAATTCAAGAAGAACAGCGCACAACTTTTAGGTGTGCTTTGAATGAAATTTTGCCTTCCCAAAGTCTCTCATGGTCTTTAGAAAACAGGCAACTCTGTGCACAACAATACTTAGTTATGAACACAAGGCACTGCTGTCCTTTGCCTGTGGAGCATTGGAGTACCCAGGATGGATTCAGCCCCTTCTTGAGGAGACTGGAGCTCCCGTGTGCTTCCAACACAAGCTTCTGAAAAGCAGCCTATATGCACCATTAGAGGTGAGAACTAATTCCCTGACAGTGCTGAGAAAGATGTGAGAGGAGAGGGAGCCCCACAGCCCCAATCACAACATTAAAGAAAGTGGCAGCTGTCTGTGCTGTCAGGGAAGAGTTGTTTTACAAGACTATGGCATCTCATACCCAAAATTTCCCATTTGAATCAGCCCCTTAGTGAAAATGAAGTTGGAACAGCCAGGGGCTTTAATTCAGTTTTGCTTACAGCATGAGATAGCCTGTCTTGACATCTCAAATCTTAAACACTGTTGCTATGCAAAAGCACAACTCCACCTATCCAGAAAATTTTTAAAAATTAAATTGAATAACTGAGTATTGCCAGCACATGAAGATTGAACCAATTTTAAGAGTATCAGGACTGAGATAGCTAAATTCCTATTCAGTCATGTCTGGATCTGATTTTAATATCCACACAACAGCAGAAACAGTTATGGAGCACACCATTAAAGATGGGGAAAATTATGTGTGACAAACAGCCAAAGGCTGATCATTTAATCTGGTGCAAAGTATTGCAGTAACCAAATGCAAGTCCCTGAGCCATGGTGTGTGTTTGAGCCATGTTAGAACACTCTGGAGTTCATTGTTTCTAATTTTTAAAGTAGATTACAGCTGCCACATTGTTAAGACCTTATAATTATATCTGAAAAATAAATTGTATTATTAATAGGATGGTTTTGGCCTGTGAGTATTAGATATTGTTGTTTGGGATTTGCACTTAAAGAGGGATTTTAATCAAGTTTACCATTCTCAAAAAAGTCTGGTTTGCATTTAAATAAGCATCCTTAAAAATTGATCTGTTTTGCTCAATTATGCAGTGGCTCATTCTGGTGCCTCAAAGTAATTTATTATCCAGGCTCTGTGAGCAAGGAAGACGTATTGCATTGTACTTAATCTTATCAAATTTCTGCTGATTTTTGATGACAATGTCTGTTTATCATAATTATTATGAGTTGTCTGGGTTAATAAAACTTGAAAAACTCTGTGGGAATTAAACCAGTATGGAATGTTTAACTTACTATTCGTGTAAGGCTGCTTGATCCCAGCTGTCCTTCATGGGTCCATGAAACCATTTATGTCCAAGAATCAATGATTTGGGCTGGAAAGGACCTGAAATCTCATCCAGTGCCACCCCTGCCATGCCCAGGGACACCTCCCACTGTCCCAGGCTGCTCCCAGCCCCAATGTCCAACCTGCCCTTGGGCACTGCCAGGGATCCAGGGGCAACCACAGCTGCTCTGGGCACCCTGTGCCAGGGTCTGCCCACCCTCCCAGGGAACAATTCCTGCCCAAGATCCCATCCAGGCCTGCCCTCTGGCACTGGAAGCCATTCCCTGTGTCCTGTCCCTCCAGCCCTTGGCAATTGTCTCTTTCCTGCAACTCCCTCAGGCCCTGCAAGGTCACCCTGAGCTCACCTCAAAGCTTCTCCTCTCCAGGTGAACAATCCCAGCTCTCCCAGCCTACAGAGTCACAAACAGCTTCTGCACTGAAAGAAAAGTTTATAATCCCTTGTTGTGCTGGTTCCATGCCATGCCATCATCTTTTAAGAACTGCTTCCTACTGGAAGTGCATTCAGTAGGAAATAGTTTCTAAAACTGACGAACAAAAGATTTTTAAAAGGTAAATCTGGATTTAATGCACCTTTCAGAGGATGCAAAATACAAATCACTTTTTTTTATTTGGAAAGAATTTAAAGCGCTGTTTCAGATTTCACCAAGGGCCTTTTGTGATCTGAAATAAAAACCCATGCCTGCCACATTCTTTGACACAGAACTACACTGATTTGCCCTAGAATTAAATCTGTAGGCAGGGAGCAACTTCTCAATCCAAGCCCAGGTCAATGGTACTCCAAAGGAACAAAAATGCCACAAATCTATTGCACAGTAATGAAACATGGACAAAATACTCTTCAAATATTCCAGCAGAAGCAATAAAGGCACATGAAGTTCCCAATTAAAAGTGAGAATGACAAGGCTGAAAAAACTACTCAGTCAGCAGTTTTCACTTGGAATACTGATCATATTCCTGACCTGCCTAAGGTCCATCTGCTGCTGCCATTAGTGAGGCTGAAACAATCAGGATTCCCTCTTTTTGGTTCTGGTTCTGAGTATTTTGGGATGGTTCTCATCTGATTCTTGGCTGTACACCTCTCAGTGATAGCACCATCCATCTCTCAAACTTCAAGGGTTCATGGAGTTCTCCAGAGCAGCCACAGAGGAAATGCAACCTGGTATTTGTGCTGCAGGAACAACTTTGGAGTTGAAGTGACAAAAGAAATGTTAAGTAAGTTCATAGCACAGCCAATAAACCATATAATGACAAGAGTTAGTGCTGTTCTGTTTCACAGTTCAATCTAATGGAAGCTTTTGTTGCTCAAAGGGGGCCTTTATTGATGTTTACACGTAAGATTTATGGCTTATTTGTCACTGGGAGTGTGTCAATGTGTCTGTCTCAGTTCCTGCTCAGCAAGGCCTGGACCATGCACTGCCTTATTTTAGTACCAAGGCAAAGGAAAAAAGAGAGTCTTAAATTCCTGGATCAAAGCAACTTTAACTTCTTAAGATAATTGTCTTGCAATGATTGATCTAGCCATGTCAAGATAATGAGGTTTTTATGGTCCTGAGGAGGATTTAATCTAATTTTTGGAGGGATTCTGATCTCACTGTTGCTGCTTTATCACTTTTACTCTCGATACTTTTATTTGAATTTGCCCTGCAAAATTCAATATACTTTTAGTTGACAGCTGAAGACACAGAATAGCCTTTTCTCACTAAGTTTTCCTGCGTTGCAACTGTGTTTTAAATCTTGTTATCATTACTCTTGACTAATGCAATTATAGAGTTGTTTTGCTACTTTAGACAGATGTTATAAATGAAAAACCAATTAATCAATAAAGGGAATTTATTGATAAATTGCCACAGAAAAAGTCCGAGAAATCCACAATCAAAAGAAATCAGTTCCTAGCCTGGGGTCAGAGCTGGGTGAACTGAGATTTGGCCTCTATTCCACCGAACCTGCCTTGTTAACAAAGTCTGTTTTTGCAGGGTCTGTTTTTATACTGCTTTCTGGCAGAACAGTGAGTTGCTCCATCCTCCTTTGTCTTTTTCTCTTTTCTTGAATATTTATGGAGTTTCCTTTCTCTGCTGTTAGTCCACTGAACAGCTTTCTGGGAGAGGATGATTGCTTGATTCGATTTATTCGATTTATTGATCGATTGATTCGATGCTGTTGCCCAGATGCATATCAGGTGTTGATCACCGGGTCATTGGCAGTCCCATCTTCAGAGGAGACCCATCTCCGCCCAATTCCACCCTCTTTTCGGTTGCAAATCAGTTTCATCTCTGGCTGCTGACAAAGGCAGCACAGTTTCTGGACACATCTTTCTCAAACATGTATGCTTTTATACCACATGCCCATAAAAACCTCGAATTATTCCATACTGTTATAAATATGACAAGGTAATTCATGTTATAAAGTTAATATGATAATACAGTTCATCAGTATGGTAGTACAATTCAGGTTATAAGATTAAAACAGTATAAAATCATCCTCGTCAAAGAACTGGCATTTGGACATGCCCTGGCAAAGAACTATTCCATCAGCAAAAGCCAGGAAGGGCATACCAATACAATCACTGTGGAACAATGGACAGCCCCAAAAGGGGAGATGTGCTTTCAAAGGAGACGGCTCAGCCAACGACCCAGTGATCAGCACCCATCAGAGACCCATCCACACCTGATATGGATCTTATCAGCACTGCCAGGTGTGTGCATCCCAATGCCAAGTTCCCGAAAATCCAGTCAAGCTCCCAGTCCTTTCCCGAAAAACTACTCAATGAACAGGATACGGAGATAAGAACCTTTATGAATATGCAATATCGTGGCCAGATCCCTGTTCACCCAGCTCCGATCCCAGGCTCCGAACTGCCCCTTTTAATTGTGGGGTTTATTTTCTTTGTATCTATCAAATTTCCAATAAATCATTTTGTTGGAAATTTTGACTGATCAAATATTTATAGCAATACCATTTATTACAACAGAGAATACCCAGTATAATTCCTCCAACACAATAAAAGTACCTCTTAAAGAAAAAGTAGTAGCCTGATTTTGAGCAGAAGGTGGCTGCTAATGGTGTCTTTAATAATTTGGTAGAAGATCCGTTATGAGAAAAGATGTCTAAGGCTTGTGTTATTCTTTAATGGAATCTACTTGTATGTGTTCAGTTTTCTAATAATATGACGGCAAAATAATGTTTGTATTAAAAAAGATAAATGGGTAAGCATCATCTCCCCAAGTCTCAGGTTAAATAAGCCTTTTTTTTTTTTTTTTTTCTTTCTTTTTAAATTCTCTAAGGAAAAATAGAAAATTACCACAAATCTGGTTAAGGAATGATTCATAAAATTTGTCAGTCAAAACCAGTTTGGGGCAAAGTCCCCTCTGCTCTGCCCATAGCAACTTGCATTTCCTCCCCCACAAACAGGGGAAATAGTCTACTTTTCTGGGATTGTGCTACCTGTTGTATTTTCTTTTTGGCTCTATCCTCTTTGATTATTTTTAGTTCTTAATCTTATTACTTCACAATTCTGTACAACTGAGCTGAATAAGCTACTTATCCAGCCTCTAAGCTGAATCTATCCTGATCATTTTGAATTTATTTTCTCTATTCCTCTGTATTTACTTTATCATCCTTTCCCATTTCTATGTCATTGGCAAATTTGACAGTAATTTATAAAGTAAACAAAAAATGGCCCTAATACTGCACTTACTGACATTCCTTTTAACTCCTTCCTGAGCTGTTTTTAAATTTGCAATATTTGTTCCTTCAGCCAAAAAGTAATTCCCTGGAAATTCACATGCCTTTCTTTAAGGGAATGCTTCCCTTATTTGTACATCAAACCCTTCTAAAATCTACTTTAAAATAAGCACCACATTTGTCTCTTTCCCATCAGCTGAAATATGCTTTGCCACATTCTCCAGAAGAAAGACAAAAGCCGGAAGTTTCTTGGCACCCTGAGCCAGCTCCATCATGGGATCCTTTTGGTCTGGGCAAATCACTTCACCTCCCTTGCTACTCTCCAGAGAAGGAGTTCACAATTCTAGGGATTACTTTTCGCTGAACACTCACAGGGCTCTGCAGATGTGGTTAATGTGTCACACAGAATCACAGTCTCTGTGGTCTCCAGCCTTGGAATGCTTTTGTTCCTATTGTTCTGGCTCCTGATGGCTCCATATATTCTCACTTTCCCATCATCAACATCCCCTGGCCTGCTCTTGCTTAAATAAAACATTCTGCCCCAGGTGATAGGTAGGGAGCAAGTGGAAAGGTGCTCTCACTTGACTGGCTGTGACATATTTCAGAACATGCTTTGAGAAACTCTCTGGTACTTCCAAATATCCAAACCATATTACATAAATACCTCAAAATACATGTTCTGAACTAACATTAATTTTGCTTTCAGTTCAGAATGTTGGGTTTTTTTCCTATACAATGTTCTGAGTTCAGCCTTTCAATGTGGGAGTTAGCACTGAATGCAAGAAGTTTTTCTGTGTGAGCAAATACCCATAAGACTATCATGACTGCAGATTGAAAAGACGATTTTGGAACCTTATTTCTTCCATTTAGTGCTGACTGTATGGAAAGTCCCAAGCACCAGTTAACATCACTTTTTTGTCATTTTTTTTGGGTTGGATTCCTTGTAAGAGAACCTTGTGCAACACATAATGTGAAACACCCAAGCTACCCAGGCTGTTTTTAGTGAATCACGTATGGGCCACACGGCTTGGCACAGAAACTTCCAGTTGGCACAGAAACTTCCAATCAGTCAATATTAGCTTATTTCTGAGCTTTTCTGGGCATCTGCATGTCAGATAAGCAAGACAGAAGGATTTGTCTAATGAGGATTATTTTTGTTACCAAAGTTTGTTCTTAAAGGAAGATGAGTGACCCCCAACATTTTATTCCTGGAGGGTAACTGTGAGTGTGATGGCACTTGGCTGACACACTGCCAGCCCAGCTGTGTCAAGGAATCACAGAATGGTTTGGGTTTGGAGGGACTTTAAAGCCCATCCAGTGCAACTCCTGCCATGCCCAGGGACACCTCCCACTGTCCCAGGCTGTTCCAAGGCCCAGTGTCCAACCTGACCTTGGACACTGCCAGGGATCCAGGGGCAGCCACAGCTGCTCTGGGCACGCTGTGCCAGGACTTGCCCACCCTCCCAGAGAACAATTACTGCCCAATATCTAACCTAAATTATTTCTTGTCCTATTCCTGAGGAGTTGTCCCTCTCTGGTTTCCCTGCAGCCCCTCAGACCCTGGAAGGAGCTTTGAGGTCACCCCAAAGCTTCTCCTCTGCAGGCTGAGCAGCCCCAGCTCTCCCAGCCTGGCTATACAGGGGAGGTGCTCCAGGCCCCTCAGCACCTGCATGGCCCCCTTTGGACTCACTCCAACACTTCCATGTCCTTCCAGTGTCTCACCACCCCTGACAGGAGGATGTTGTCCACACCAGTGCCTGGGAAGTCATCACCGTTTCCTCTGTGGACTGATAGCTGGAACAACCCCAAATTCCTGTGCAGGGGCAAGGGAGTGGCTGCTCCCTTTAGCTCCTCTCATGTGGGTGCTCTGCAGGTCCTTTACTTGCAAACAACTCCAGATATCCCACTCTCTGTTAGAATTAAATATGGCCTAATTGATAGCTATGCCACACAATCTCACACCTGGTGGTTTTATTCAGGGTGCAGGATTAAACCTAGAAATAAATCAGGGTTGCAAACACGAGTAGCTCTGACTACGCAGTGAGAAAGTACAGGCAACTCCAGTCAGATAATTCACTGTAGCAGCTTGGCAACGCTCCCCATTTACTGTATTTACGTGTGTCTAATCCCTGGGTTATCAGCAAAATGCAATTCAGCAGCAGTACAGGCTGCACATTCATGGAGGTATTAGAAAGAGTCTGTTGCCTTGTTCCAATTTTTGTAATTACAGCAGAACTCTCCTTCTGCCTTTTCCTGTGTGAAGGTCACCCAAGAGGGTATTTTGGATTGCTGCTGTGTTTAGGTGGTGGGACCTTTCGGAGGTGTGAGTGGAAATACAATAATCCCAGCATACCTGGATGCTCCAGTTCAAAATGCTTTCAGCAGGCTTCAGGATTAGCTGGTTATGCCCTGAGGGGTTTTTATTGAATATGTTGGGAGATACAGTGGAAAACACAAGCACTGATGAAGATTAAATGGAATGGAGCTGAGCCTGTGCAGCAACTTTGGAGGCACCAAATCTTCTGGTTGCTGGCTCATACAACCAGGGCAGTGATTCCCCTTCACTGGAGACTCCAAACTGCTCTGTGCAGAGCAGCTGAGAGGCTCACAGCTCTTCCCTGCCCTGCTGCACACCAGATTCCTCTCCTTTCCCTGACAAACCAGCTCTCATTCCTGTTTAAGGGCTCAGTGTCTCTCCTGTGCATTTTTCCAGGCAGAGCAGATCCTGGAGGTGGAAGTTGTCCCACAAGTGCTGAGGGGCTGCTGGATGCAGTTTGTCTTAAAGAAAGGCAAGGAACAAGGAATTCTGGCACATAAGTGTTTTAAGTGTATATTATAAAGTTGGCTTTTTGCAAATATTAAAGTGTGTGTTATATGATTAGTAACTTTGTTGTAAGGATATAAGTTTTTATTTCTGTTATTAGTGAAAATTAAGCATAGTGGTACTAGTAGAACTGTCTGTTTGGCCGGGATAACATCCAGCAAACATGTGGTAAGGACCCTATTGCTGACATGCCAACTATCAACGCTGACTGTGGAAAGCACAGACCAAGGCCCAAGATGGAAGCGATAAAGAAGAGACAGCCAAGAGGCATCCATGCTAAAATGAAGGGGGATCCCAAGGAGGAGCCATGCTAAACAGTTCCTGGAATATGGAAACTAGTTTGTGGAAAAGTGCCAAAAAGGGTATTTGAAGAGGGCTTCTGAAATAGCAAAGGGTGGACTTGGCTAAATGCCAAGTCACCCGGCCAGCCGTAGCTTGCACTTGTTTTTTGTTTCCTAATTGTCTTATTATTTTTTAAATGTTTTATTAAACTTATTACTTAAAATTTATAAGTGAAGCTCGTTTTTCACATAAGGAAGTGAGAGATGGATTTCTGATACTTAAAAGGCAGAGAGCCCTTTGCCCCAACAAACCCAGAGAACACTGGGTTTAAAGCATTCCCCACCTTCATTTCCCCTCCAGTTTGAGCCCTCCTGGGAACTGTCATTGACTGAGAGCTCAATACCCACACCTGCAGCCCCTCAGGACTCCACAGCCATCCCCAGCCTCCCCACCCTGCCCACAGGAGGTTCCCAGCAGCACCCAAAAATGCTGTGTCTCCTGCTCCTGCTCCCAGATGGACTGGGAATGTGTCAGCCTTGGGAGCCTGTCTCCTGGGCACGGCACATTCTTCTGAATCTGAGGGATGGCACAGAGGAAAAGGGAGGAAAAGCACCATTACTGAGGAGTTTTAGGTGTTTCTTGCTGTTCCATGTTCACTAAAATGACTTGCCTTAATAGGATCTCTACAGCTTGATTATTCCCCTGCCAAATATTTTGTGATTTTTCTTCATTAATAAAAATTTACAAGAAGCTCAAAGAAAAGCTAAGGAAGTGAACCTTCTCCTTGAGAAATAATGTTATAATTTCTCATATTTCTAAAGGTATTATTAACAAGAACATATAACTTTTCATTTTTTTTCTGGAATATTTTAACAGTTTTTTTCCAAAATAAATTTAAAATATTTCCTTTACCAATAGCCTTAAAAATGATAGTTTGAAAGAAAACTGAGGCTGAATTGAAAATAGTTTCTGAAAGGGTAGCAGAAACATTTCCATGAGTAAGTCGGTAGCTCTGTAGGATAATGGAGCAATCAAAAGGCACTTACAGGGACCAGCAAACCTCCCTCACTGAGAAACAAGCTACTTCCAGCTCTCCCTCTTGGTTCCAGGTTTTTTTTATGCAGACTTTTCTTTTTCCAAAACCTTCTGAGGACTGCAGTTCCAGCTGAGAACCTAAAACTTCTTCATAACAGAGAGGAGGATTAATACTAAGGAAACACAGAGGAGGATACAATGAAGTGCTGAGGTGGAATACACCAGAAAACAGAGCTGTCTTAATTTTAAAACTCACTGGGTGCTTTCCTCAAATCTTTCCTAGGATGAAGACAGGCCTTTCAGAGTTCAGCTTTCCTATTCTGAGCAGTGGCACTGTGTGATGTTAAGCCTAAAATCAGGTAATGTCCAGCCTAAACCCAGGTGCATCCAGAGGCAGAGCACCAGGAGCTCTGAGCTCTGCACAGGGTGATGGCCAGGAAGAGGGGATGTCCAGAAGAGACCGTGATTGCCACAATTACCACAAGCCCCTGTTAAGATGTGATTATTAGAAGATGCCTCTGCCGAAAATAAGGTGCAAATGAGACCATTTGGCAAAGTCAATAGTACAGTATTTAACAGTACATTTAGGCAGGGAAGGGAGGGAGTGAGAGAGTTTTGAGCCATGTAAATGTATTCTTTAAGCCCTCACAGCCCCAGTTTAGCAGCCCTACACTCAGAATAAGACAGGAAGGGGAGGAACCTCTGGCTGCCCCAAGGAATTCACTGGTCCCTATAGACAACACTCAGCCAAAGTTCTCCAAACCTTCAGGTCTCACAGACTGAAATCACAGGGATCAGCATGGCTGTAACAGGTTTTTGCTCTTGAGGGCATCTGGCCAAGGCTGGGTCCTCTGTGCTGATCCAGCACAGAGGACCCAGCCTTTTCCAGAGGCTTTATCCAGGCTCAGCCTTTGAGTAGCCAGAGTACTGTGTCCCATGAAAGCCTAGGAGGAAGTGACCACTAATTTTAATTGTTTATATTTAACACAGCGTACATTTCTGCAAGTAATTAATATGCTGGACAAATCCCCATAAAATATTTTACACAGTAAGCTCCAGGACTCCCATTTATTGGATGATGAACAGCTTTCAATATTAGAGGACAAACAGTAGCTCTGCATTACGAGACAGTCATAGGTTGGAGACAGAAATCACAACTCGAGTCTTCATGATCATAAGATAAACAGCCAGTTTTATTGTTTGGAGCTATCTAATATAGGGAGTTCAAAACTCCTGGATCTAGACACTTATTGGTTTGAGTCTTAGCCCTGGCCAGCTCCTTGAGCAATTATATGTCTGCTCTGGATTGGCTATGATTGGCTGAGGTCCTTGTATGAGTTCCATTGTTCACCCAGGGATTTGTTTCTAGAACGAGCCAGGTTAGCCAAATTAGATTTGTTATGGACAGATTTATCTTGTCCAGCTAACAGACTAGTTGTGGCAGCTCTGAACCTGCAACACCATTGGAACAGCCCCAGAGATGAGAGGCAGGCATCCTGCCCTTCTGAAAGCAGGAATATTTTGTCACACTGTCATCAGATACAATTTCTGATGTAGAGTTAAATACCCTTTACTTTCATCCCTCCAGTGTAAAAGATGAAAATCTTTTAAAAGCAAGAGTCCCAAAGAAATGTAAATACAGTGTATTCGCTACTGACATTTCAATAGATTTTGGCCCACCAGTGGAGACAGCTATTCTCTATTATTGGGTTTCCTGTCATTCATGTTGATTAAAGTTGATAAATACTGCAAGTCACTTGGGGTAGGCTAAAGGACACAAAAGAAAAATGTAACTTATTTGAAAAGGACCATATTCCTTGGGAAATAGAAAGCAGACCATATTTTCCTGTGTTTCTCAACTTCAAGAAAAGCAAATTCCCCTATTTAATTTTTCCCCCATTTTCCTAGAAGTGATACATACTTAGAAACTGTAATTAATGGAATAGTGCTCTGCAAGAACAGAGCAGTGTGAGACTAAAAAGGCAGCACAGTTTCTCTGCATTCACACACTATTCTGTTTATCAAAACTGGGCAATAAACGACAACTAGACCAGCTGGTGAAATTTGGGGTGCAGCAATAGCTGCATCCTAAAGGAACATGACTCCATCAGGAACTTTCAGAAGATTTTTGGCAGACTAAGACACCAGTCCAAAAAGCAAACTGTTTTCAAAGTGTGCCATATATTCTCTCTGAATATTAATATACACAAGACAGAAGATCTGTTTAATTAATTCATAGGGTCAAATCAACTATAAAGATTCTTCTGATTGCTGTTGCATATGCATTATTTTTAGTCTTCTTAAATCTTCAGCAGAACTGTGTATTAATTTCAGAATGAATGTTAGAAAAGCATTGCTTCCTGTTTGCCATCAAGGCAAGAGAAAGGCGCAACAAAATCAGCTATGGAAAGGAAAAGCTGTGGGGAGACAAATTGTGGGGAGGCAGATAGAGATGGCTCTAAAGGCAATCTTGCCCCAATGCAAGAATGGGAACAGCCCTGCCCTCCCAGCTGTGGCTGTGATAAGGAGTGAGTGAGCTGGGAGGGGGCAGTTGCAGTCCGCTGGCTGTGCTGTGAGGAGGGAGGGACAGGAGGGTGTGAGAGGGACAGACAGGGTAAGGTGGCTGTGCTGGGGAACAGGAAGGAGCGAGTCGGGACTGCAGATGGAGAGAAAGAGCCAGAGCTGTGTGGAGCTGCCTGTGGGATTGCAACAGAGTAAAAGGTATGAAAGACTCCTTGATAACGAGGTGCTGATACTTGGAGCCCTCTGAAGTTTTTAATGAAGTACTCTGAGTGCAGTGTCTATTTTGACAAAAAGCTATTTTTTTTTTCTTTCAGTATGAGCAAGTAAAGTCTTGTGGCAAAATTTTGGAAAAATTTGGAAGGAAAGGAATCCAGGGACATCCTGTCAATGATGAGCTTCCATTAGACAACAGTAGAGATAAACTGAGGGGAGCACAGGAATGTCCAGGAGCAAGAAGTTCAAATCACAAAATATTTTCTAGGAAACCTTCCTTTCTTATCCCATCAATTTTTCCAGGATACTTTTCTGATTTGACTGATTTCCAGAATACTTCTCTGAATATTGCAATTACAGGAGTAGAAAGGACAAGACAGTAGAATCCAAGTTGGATTTCTTGAGGGGAAAAAAATCCCGAGCTTAAAAGTTACTCAAATTTACTGTATTAAAGAAGAAATTAAACTCCTGGTAATTGAATTAAATTTGCTGGTTAAGAAAAAAATTTTAAGTTTATAAAAAATGATTAATTAAATTCACTCTGTGACTATAAAAGTATTTGATGTCCCATCCATTTTTGGCTAATAAAAATGAAATCTACTGCCAGCAGAATATATTGATTTAAACTTCTGTGGTTTTAAAAAAGGCCTGCAGAGTCTTAAAACTCAAAAAATTACATGGGTTTGGATATTCTAGGCTAAGCCCAGCTTGCATCAGTATCTTAAGAACATCATACATGCATTTACCTCTCTGAGCTTATTGTTTAGTTACTTATTTCCTGCAGCAGCTGGAATGCTTAGAAATGTAATGCCATAAAACTTCATGAAATTTCTGACAAACCATAGAAGAAAGAAAACCAGTTCCACTCTTGTATTCATTTGGCACAAAGCTGAGAGGTTTGTATAATAAAATTATTTTTAAAGTGCATGGGGTACCAAAAGGAACATGCCTATTTAAGAATCCCTCAGTCTACCACTGCAGAAGTCTAGCTGAGAAGACTTGGGTACCTTTTACAGCAATTTTAACGCAGCTACTCTTGGTCTGCTTATCTGGATGCTTATCCATCATAAAAATCACCAGAACCAGATTACAAACACTAATGAGGGTTCTTCATATGTGGCTAAATGTGCCATTATAATTACTTTAGTCAGAAAATTGTTCAGTGTTTAGAGAGGGAGAGACTCAGAAATGCTGGCATTTTCCTTTAGACTCTAAAGAATTCACAGTAAAGAAACACAACATGGTCACAGAATCCCAGAATCATTTAGATTGGGCCCTCCCAGCCCATCCAGTTCCAGCTGTGCCCCATCCCCACCTTGTCACCCAGCCCAGAGCTCTCAGTGCCACCTCCAGGGATGGGCATTCCAAACCTCCCTGGGCAACCCCTGCCAAGATATGAGCACCCTTTCCATGCAGAAATTCCTGCTGCTGTCCACCCTGAGCCTCCCCTGACCCAGCCTGAGGCCGTTCCCTGGGAGCAGAGCCAAACACCCCCGGCTGTCCCCTCCTGTCAGGAGTTTTGCAGAGCACAAGGCCCCCTCTGAGCCGCCTTTTCTCCAGGCTGAGCCCCTTTCCCGGCTCCCTCAGCCACTCTTGGAGCTCCAGCCCTTTCCCAACTCCCTTCCTTGCCCTGGACACGCTCCAGGCCCTCCAGGTCTCTTGTCCTGAATTGAAGGGCTCAGAACTGGACACAGCCCTAGAGGTGTGACCTCACCAGTGCCGTGGTCCTGCTGGTCACAGCATTTTTGACACAGGCCAGGTGCCATTGCCCTTCTTGCCCACCTGGACAATGCAGCAAATGATGCAGTAAAAACAGTCAATATTGTATTTTACACAGAACTCCTTACTCCCTTTTCAAAGTAATTAGATTTTTTTACACATTAGCCAAAGCTTTTAGGGTTTTTCATATCATAATTTTGGTCATGTGCTGCAGTGTAAAACACCTGATGACTCTCATGGGCCTCTTGGAGGCTTTTGTTGAGTCAAAGGGGATGACTCCATTACTCCCTAAATCAGAAGAGGCCTTGGTAAAAAAAAGAAATTACTGCAAGCTATTTGATCTTAGATCATGGCATATTTTTAATATAAACTAATGGGAAACTCTACTAGCAATTGTAGCAAGGTGCAATTTGCTCAGGATTTCCTACATGCAAGCTTGTTTCTAGCAGAAACTGCTATCTTAGACAGTAAGTTTATCTGGCAAGTTCCCTGTAGTAAAAACACAGAGGCTTTTTTTCTAAATTAGCATACAGAAAGAAGAATGCAAAAAATTCCAGGGCTGCAGGCCAGTGGTTTGCCAAAAGAGTGTGAACCCTTCAGATCATAGAAGCAACATGAAGAGCACCTTGAGTGCTCAGGAGCAATTACAGCCCGGATAACTGCAGATGAAATGATGCAAAATGTGAAAAATTTATCTTCATGTACACTTTTCTACATAACAGAATGGCCTCCATTTATCTTACTTCTTTCACTGTTAGACTGATTAGTTAAACTGGCTTCAGAAGCAAAATATGAATGAGCAGACAAATTGTTCCCTTTGACTTTTGCACAGTCCAAGTGTAAATACCAGACTTAACATTTAATCATTTAAAACATCAGATCTGGCTCCAAGTTAAAATGTGAATATATTACTCCAAGTGTGCTGTTCAGTACATAGAGAGGAGTTTTCCTTTTTACATGTACTTTAAAGCATTATGGGGATAAATAGGTATCAGCACTTTAATTTCATCCTACTGAATTCAGGCGCAGGAAAAATACACAAATCTGTTTATTGTTTAATTCATCAGAAAACACAGAGTCCTTTAAGGTTAATAAAGGAAATCCCCCTTAGTGCAGGGCATAGTAGATGTAAAAGCATCTACTCACCTTTACCTCCAGCTAATCACTCGTCGGGATTTTTAAAATACTTGGCCAAGCATCACCTGCCTTTATTTTTACAAACAATCTCTTTGAGGACTCCCAGTGTACATCTCTTAATTGTATCTTTAGAGACAGGAGTTCAAATAAATCCTGATTATGTCAACAGAAAAATAAACATCTTTGTCTCATGACAATACCACGTAAGCTGTGGCTGCATCACTGAATATAGGAGTCATTAAAATTAAATTATCAGTGTTTGCCCAAGATGGGTTATAGGGACACATAAAAGTCATGTTTGTTTGGTTGTTTTTTTTGTGTCTAATTTTGAGACATCTCAAAAGACCTAATCAGGTAAACTTTTCAGCCCTTAAAAATTCAGATTTTTCAGAGGTAGTCCCACGTATTAAGCACAAAGCTGTTAAAAATCCTTTCAGGTGTAGGAAGATCTTTAGCGTCTCTTTCAAGTTATGATTTACGGTTGTATAGGCTGGTACATTTAACTTTTTGCTTGTGCTTTGGGCTCAGAATTACGTATCATATTAGACATCTAAACATTTTTAATCAGATGTTGATGAATAGTTTCGACCTTCTAATTGATCAGTTGAACATGAAAGATGAACACCTCCCTCCACATGCACCTTCAGCAGGTGTGAATCCTTAGGTTTGGCACTGTCCATGGTTCCAGAAGTCTCTCTAATGCCCACAAACTCCATTTGGGTGAATGTCATGGTAGATTTTATCAACATACATGCTGTGTGTCCTGCTGCTTGGTGATATAATCCTTCATTTTTCACCCTTAACATCTGTGCTCCTGAAGAGTTAAATCTTCTCAGACTCTATTCCTGGCTCGCTAAGAATCTCTCAAAACAGGAATTTAAAAAAAGGTTGCAACCTTATTCCTCCAATCCCTCATGCATTGTCAAAAGAGCTATTAAAAATCTGTTATAGAAATCTACACACTCTCCTGGAATGCTCTGGAGCTATGCTGTGAATTTAACTTACAAAGGAGACGTTCCGGTCTGATTGCTCCAGCCTGTGGTTTTCTGTATCATAAACTGAAAATTCTGTTTCAGTTTTAGACATTTTAATCTCTACTCCCCATGAGCCCTGGAAACTGGGCTGACCAGACAGATATTTTCCAGGCCTGTGTTCATTTCCTTCCACTGTATCTTGCTTGTCCAACTGCTTCTCTTCTTGATCTCTTGCTATTTTTGTTCACTGAAATTCTTTTCCCTAATATTTTTAGTTTCTATCATCTGATGTTAAAAAAACAAAAACCAAACAATAGTCAAACCTGTTTTGTGCCCCCTTGCACAGTCTGACTTACAATATTTGTGTGCAGAGCTCTGACTTCCAAAGCTGTTTGGAGGGATGCACTTCCAGAGGCAGCGAGGTCCAGGCGCCGTCCCGCCAGCCTGGGGAGAAGGAGGCTGGAGCTCCCTTCCAGCTGACCTTCCCTGCAAGAGAATACTGGAAAATGATTTTGTGCTCTTCTGACTGTGTGCCTGGTTCTGGGATGTTTTTTTGGAAATCTTTAGGGATGTCCTGGTTTAGAGACAGGTATCTGCCAGGGGAAACTGGAGTTTTCCCTGGAATAGAGAATGTAACCCCCCTTCCC
>VZUI01051632.1:0-17075 GCA_013401135.1 Cettia cetti
CTTTCCTTTCCTTTCCTTTCCTTTCCTTTCCTTTCCTTTCCTTTCCTTTCCTTTCCTTTCCTTTCCTTTCCTTTCTCATCCTTACAGGAGATTTTCCAGAGGGGTGTTGATTCCACATTCCTGGAAATATTCCAGGCTGGTTTGGATGGAGTTGGAAGCAAACTGATCTCTTTGGGGATGTCCCTGCTCACTGACCAGATGACCTTTAAAAGCCCTTTCCCATCCAAACCATTCCATAATTTTATGATCTTATATACTCCTCACTCCTTCTTTCCACTTCTCCACCATGTCCCACATTCCTTTAGATTTTTCTGGCAAAATGAGTTATTAAATATTGTCCCCAAAATTCCAAGTTCTTTTAGATTTTTAGGTAAAATAATCCATAAAATGTTGTCCCACCAAAAGCCCCAAGTAGGTCTTTAGGTCTTCAGGCAAAATAATTTATAAATTTCTGTCCTTTGGGCAGTAAAAATGTTCTTGGCCACTTTTCCTTTGCCTCTCATTGCCGTGGGAAGCCTGAAGCTCCCCAAAGCAGAGGGAAGCTCTTTTCCCTCTGGGGAAGCAATTCCCTCCTGCAGGGCACTGATATCACAACACAGGGCCATTATTAATCAAATTAAAAAGTGCTTTCAATTAAAGCCAGGCCTGGGAGCTGGCTGACATCTTTCAGCAGCAATTTGTGCCACTCACGCCCTGTGATTGCTGCTGATGAAGGGGTGGGGAGCACACCGGGCATTGTTGTGGCCTTTCTGCAGGCCCTGGAATCAGGCCGGGATCCCAATAAATGGGAGCAGTTCCCTGCCCTCGGGTTCCTGGGGGGATCAGGTTGGTTTCCCCCTTTCCTAGCTGGAGGAAGTGAATCCCAAGAATTCAGAGCAATGGGCAGTGCTGGGAGCATCCAGATTTTCCCCCAGGCCCTGGAATCTGTCTGGGGCTGGAGGAATTTCCTGTTCTTTGGGCACAGCAGTGGAGTTCCTCTCCTCCCTCCTCTGAGGTAATTCAGTGATCAGGCAGCTGAAGGTGCTGCTGGATTTATGTTGTGCAAATTATTATTTCTCACTTTGGCCCAGGGAGAAGCTTCACTGGGGCGGGGAACACTCCCCCTGTAATTCCTGCAGTGAGGAACTTCCCCAGGATCAGAGCTCTGGCCATAAATTGGAAGTGGCTCTATATTGCAAGCAGTCACTGGGACTTATTTATGTTTCAATCACTGCTCGGGGCAGGAGCAGTTCTGTGGGGTTTGCAGTGGTTGTGATGTTTGGTGTTCCCACCATTCTGAACTGCATGGATCAGGCTGGGATCCCAAAAAATGGGAGCAGTTCCCTGCCCTCAGGGGTTCCTGGGGGGATTCAGGTTGGTTTCCCCCTATCCTGGCTAGAGGAAATTAATCTCAAGGATTCAGAGCATGGGCAAGTGCTGGGAGCATCCTCAAGGGGCTGTAGGGATGGGCAGGAAGGGGGAATTCCTGCCCTGGAGACCAAGGGCTCTCTTGGGGCAGGCTGTGACGGAGGGATTTTCCAGCTTGGGAATTCCCACAGCCCTGAGGGCCCTCATCCCCTCTGGCTCTCCATCCTGGCTGCTGGGACCTGTCCATGGCCCCAGTGGCAGCTCTTGGCACTGCCTGTGGTGGCAGGGATGTCCCTGGGGTGACAGCAGGGATGTCTCTGGTGTCACAACAGGAATGTCCCTCTCCCTGTGCCCCCCTGCACGCCCCCCTGGTGTCCCTTCTCCTGGTGAAGCAGTTCCCGCTCTGGAGAGAGGGAAAAGCAGGATAAAAACTGTTCCTGCCTTCCAGGGAAGAGGCCCCAGACCCAGCCGGTGTCAGGGCTGGAAACTGGGAACTCCACATTCCTCCTGAACTAGGAACAGGGAATTTGGCACCTCAGCACAGCCTGGCAGGGCTCAGGTGACACGGAGAGCTCCTGGCCCAGAGCTCTGGGGAATCCCAGTGGTTCCACCTGGACCCTGGGCCAGGGCTCTCTGGAATCTCAGGAATTCTGTTGTTGGATCTTCCAGAACAGCATAAAAAGAATAATTCCCCAGGGGAAATCACTCCCTGCCCTTTCCTGCACCTCCACCTGGATTTGGGATTTTATCACCGTGCCCATAAATTAGCCACTGTGTCTCAGCAGCTAATTGGAGAAAAAGTTAATTACTGATAGTAAGGTCTGCTTTGGGAAATAAAGGATTAATTTCAAACCTGTATGGAGGAGATCTTGATAGCAGCAGGTGAAAGTGGTGGATAGCAGAGGTGGATGGAAATTGGGGCAGGGAGATAAAATGGCAAACAAGGAAGTGGTTTTGGAGCTGAAGTGCAGCCTTTAGGGCAAAAATGGAAAATCCTCAGCCCCACAGTCCCTTTCCTCCTGGAAAAGAGGGAGTGAAGTGAGAGCTCCCCGAGGGCAGGGACAGTGACAGGAACATGGGTTTGTCGTGGCCCCAGGTGCTGCTCCAGGTGGGCACTGGGGCTTGGAGGGCGGCTCTGGTGCCGACTCTCACTCTGTGGGATCATGTGGGGCACGTTTTACCACACCCTCCAGTCTGTCCATACCCCAGCCTGATCTGGAAAAATCCATAAACTTATTTCTTATTTGAGATAAGATTGGTTTTTTACCCAGGCAAATTTTTGCCCAATTTCTCTGGGCCCTGGCACAGGGTGCCCAGAGCAGCTGTGGCTGCCCCTGGATCCCTGGCAGTGCCCAAGGCCAGGCTGGACATTGGGGCTGGAGCAGCCTGGGACAGTGGGAGGGGTCCCTGCCATGGCAGGGGTGGCACTGGGAGGGATTTGAGCCCCTTCCCACCCAAACCGTGCTGGGATAACAGCAGATGCCCAGAGCACAGGGAGCTGGGGCTGTGACAGGGACAGGGACAGATCCAGGAGCGAAAAGCTCCAGGCCTGGCTGTTCTGCTTTGGAACAGCAATAAATGGAACAAAAGCTCTGCTTGTCCTCTGCAGGTGACTCTGTGTGAGCAGAGGACGTTTGGGACAGCCAGGATGGGGGGAGCCCCCACAGCAGCAGCTGGAGGGGCAGAGGTGACTTCAGGACACCCCGTGAATACCCGGCTCTAGGTGACACCTAGCTCCAGGTGACAATCAGCTCCAGGTGACACCCGGCTCCAGGTGACAATCAGCCACAGCCCGGGCCGTGCAGGGAATGAGAATCAGCCCGGAGGGAGGGGCACAGCAGCCGTATGCCGGCTGACTCTGCCAGGGTCGGATGGGACTGGGAGCTGCAGGAGTAGAACTGGGAGCACTGGGACCTTTCTGTTGCCCGATGCTACCCCGGTGTGGTCAGTGGGGGTTTAATGCCGCCGACCCCCGGCACTGGGGTGTCCCCTGTCCCTGTGACTCTCCCTGGGCACCAGAGGAGCCCGAAGCCGTGCCAGGCCTATCCCTGCCCCCCACCACATCCCGCTGGATGGAGGCCGGCAGGGATCCCGTGGGGGTGACACAGCTTTGGGGTGCCCTGCCCCACGGCCAGACACCCAAGACCCCGAGACAAAACCCCTTTGGGGACACGGCCCGAGGGTGGAGAGGGAGCAGCGGTGCCGGAATTCCAGAGCTGGAAGGCAGGAGGCCAGAGCGGCTGGAATCCAGGCTCCCCATCCCCGGGATGCTCTGCACTCGTCGCCGTGGTCACTAGATGTCCCCACGTGAATACAAATCGCGGCTGGCACTCTGCAGAGCCCCCCGGCACCCGGCGCCCGTCCCCCGTCCCCGCAGGTGCCGGTGATCGGTGCCAGCTCCTCCCCGCCGCCGAGAGCCCGGCTCCGCTCGGCCTCTGCCGCGATCAAGAGCGGACGGAGGGGTTAATGAATAAACAAAGGAGCGGCTCCGCGGGGCGAGCGGCGCCAGGGGCTGCGGGAGGCTGGAATCGCTCCCTGCATCCGGGCTGATGCTCCCGGTTCACCCTCCGGGCACCGCCGGGCCCGTGGGGCTCCGTCCCTGTGCCGCCGTCCCATCCCTGGATCCGGGAAATGGTGCTGGTTCCTCCCCGAAATGGGCCAAAACGGGCTGGAGTGGAATGGGATCACTGGGCATTGGAATGGGAACGCTGGGGACTGGAATGGGAGCACTGGGCAATGGAATGGGAACACAGGAACACTGGGGACTGGCATGGAAACACTGGGCATTGGAATGGGAGCACTGGGCATTGGAATGGGAATATGGGAACACTGGGCATTGGAATGGGAACACTTGGAACTGGAATGAGAACACTGGGGATTGGAATGGGGACACCGGAGACTGGAAAGGGAACATGGGAACACTGGGGATTGGAGCGGGAACACTGGAGATTGGAATGGGAGCACCAGGGATTGGAATGGGAACACGGGGCATTGAAATGGGAGAGGTGGAGTCCCTGTGCCTGGAGGTGTTTGAGGAAAGCCTGCATGCAGCACTTGGTGCTGTGAGTTAGTGACAAGGGTGTGTCCGGTCTCAGGTGGGACTCGATGATCCCAAAGAACTCTTCCAGCCCAAGTGATTCCATGATCCTGGGATAACCACGGCTCCCCCAGCCCTGCCCGGTGCAGTCATTAACCCCGAGGTGCTCAGGGCAGGTGTGGGGAAGGAAGGATGGGAAGGGATGTGAATTCCCCAGGGGGCAGGGAACGAGGCTGGCAGAGGGAGAGGGGCTGAGCTGCATGAACTGGGCACAGGTGAGGGCTGGATGGGAGAATTCCAGTTTTGGCTGGATGGAGATTTCCACTGCTTAGGGTCCAGCAGTGGGACATTGATATTAAATCCCAGCTCATTAAAGCTGCTTTATTTCCTCGAGGAGAGAACGGTGGAGATTGTGACTGGAGCTGATCAATCCTCAGGCTTTGCCCTCCCCATTTCTCTGCTGGGGCTGCTGCTCTCATTTCTCCGGGCTGGGAGCTCAGTTTTCCTGGGAAACAGGCTCACGTTTAGGGGCAGAGGATGATCCCATGGGAGATACTCCTCCTGCCCTGCCCTCCTTGGGGCTGCTGCTCTTTAGGGTCGCTGATCCTTAGGCTCAGGGTTTATTCCCTCTTCAGTGCCTGACTTTGCCACACCAGCCCTCGATGTCCCCAGGGTACATTTTGCTTCTTCCTCCCTCCAAAGAGAGCTCAGGGAAGTGCTTGGGCTGTGTGTCAAGGCTGATCCCATAAAATGTCTGGGAGCTGCACAACAGGGTTTCCCACATCACAGGAAAATGAACCACAGCCATCAGAGGGGAAAAAATAAAAATCCAAGCTGCTGTATCAGCGGCCCATTGTTTGCTGCCATGGTTCTGGTAACACCCAGACCCTTCCAATCTGCCCAGAAAACCCCAACACAAACCCAGAGGGGCCAAGGGGAGCTTGTGCTCAGCGTTTCTGTCTAAGCAGAGAACTGGGAAGTGGGATTGGTTCTGCAGGCTCAGAGGAATGGATTGAAAAATGCGTTTGGAGAGCAGGAACGGCCCCAGCCATGCTGCGGGTGGGCTCATCTGGGATTCCAGGCAGGCTGGGCAGGATTTCACTTGCCAATCAACATCTGATTTATTTCCTGGGAACATGAGATCTTCATTCTGTGGCCGCCTCTGCTCCAGCATCTCTGGAGATTGCAAAATGAAGCTGCGTGGCTCTGTTTTTTCCTCTTTTTTTCTTCTTCTTCTTTTTTTTTTTTTTTTTTTTTTTTTTTTTTTTTTTTTTTTTTTTTTTTCCAGAGCAGCAGGAGAAGGAGGAAAGCATGGATCCAAGGAGAGCTCCTGGGAAGGGTGGGATGAGAGCAGAGTCAGCTCTGGGTCACCCCTGTGCCTGCTCGAATGCTGGGATTACTGGGGTGAGGCTGGAGCTCAGCCCTTGCTCAGATCCCAGGGATCATCTGCTGATCCTGGCTGGAAATCTCCACCCAGCAGGAGGACACAGGAAAGCAAATCCACTTTTCCTGCCTTCCATTCCCTGCCCACATCAAGGGATCCCAGGTGGTTGATCCTGGTGGCCGCGGTGATAGGAGCAGTGACCCGGAGCTACCACAGGGAGCTGCTCTCACCAGGAAAAATCCCTTGGGAAGGGCTGGGGCTGTGGAGCCGGAGCCTGGGGGCTGTTTAGAGCCCAGCCTCTGCCCAGCGAGAAGTGTGGTATCCAAGGAAACACCATATCCAAGGGAATGTGGTGTCCAAGGGATCATGACATGCAAAGAAACACAAAATCCAAGAGAATGTGGTGTCCAAGAGATCAAGGTATCCAAGGGAGCACAATGTCCAAGGAAATGTGGTACCCGAGGGATGGGAGCACCCAAAGAATGCCCCCATCCAGCCCCTGGAGCTGGAAGAACCATGTCCCTTCATTCCAGGACCACTTGGATACCTTCATGGAGCATCCCAAGGCCTTCCTGAATCCCTGGAGATCCCAAGAGTCAGAGCCAGTCCTGGTGAGCTGCAAAGGCGAGGGTGGGACAAGGGGAATGGGCTCAGGTTGTACCCAGGGGACATCAGCAGGAATTTCCTCATGGAAAGAAGAGTAAATCACAGGAAAGGGGCTGCCCAGGGCACTGCTGGAGTCACATCCCTGCAAGTCCCCAAAAAATGAGGGGTAGTGGCACTTGGAGATTTGGTTCAGTGGGATTCAGTCAAAGTTTGGCCTTGATGCTCTTGGAGGCCTTCTCCAACGATAACCTCTCTCTAATTCCTTGATTTCCCCAGCAGTCTGTGCATCCAGAGGCTCAGGATTGTTTCAGGGAAGAACAAACCAAACCTTTTCTAACAGAAACAACTGTTTGAGGTCGGCTCTTTTTTTGTTTTATTTTGGTTTTGTGTTTTTTAAAGCTTCTCCACAAGTCCCATGGTGGGAGAGAGCATTCAGATCCTCATTTTCATTCTGCTCAAGACAGAAACCTTTTCCTGCAGTTGTTCCATCAAAAAAGAATTGGATTTTTTTCCCCCCACTCACCCTCCCTGAATCAAATAAAGAAAAAAGGTCATTTAAATGAAAGCCGGTGCTCAGAAGGTTTAATACATTAAATTAGATGCAGGGAAATAAAACCACTCTGGAGCTGTTTCCTCAATGAAGGATTTGGATAAAAGAGCTCCCTATTAAAAATGTTTAGCCACTGTTTTGCTCTGAAAATATTTGAACTCCAGTACAAAAGAGACCAAAAAAAAAACAACCCTGAAACACTTTCCAGAAAGAACCATCAGAAAATAACTCAGAATTCAAATTAATGTAGCATGTTTTGGTTGGGATTTGGGGACTGGAAAATGTTTGGGAAAAATAAGCTGGGTTTGCAGACAATGGGGAAGAAGGGTACAGCCAGAGACATTTTTAAAATGCTTTTTGCTTAAAACAAAACATCAAAATGCACAGATTTGGGTGAAAAGAAACAACCAGCACCATTCAAGATGCTGGAAGAGCCAAGGGATTTCCTTGTGTTTGGTTTTCCAAAGCTTCCTGTTTCTGTTCCTCACCCTTACAAAAGGTGCTGTAGGTTAACAAAATATTCCTCTCACCTGGAACTCTCCCAGCCAGAGGTTTTCCTGCCTCATTTCCTTGGGAAGCTCTGGGACGGGCTCTGGGGCTCTGCCTTCCACAGCTCCAGACCTTCCACATCTCCAGACCCTCCTACAAAGATCAGTACCAGGAATGGGAATTTCTGCTCAGGTAAGGTCCCTGTGGCAGGACCTGGGAATTGCTGATTTCCTTCTGTTCTCCTCATTCCATCCATCACCATTCTCCTCATTCCATCACCATTCCCCACATCCAGCACTGCTCTGGCGCAGCTCCAGGCAGCTTCATCCCCACTGGCACCAGCTCTGCCTCCAACCCTGCTCTGCTGCAGCTCCCAGAATGTTGGAGATGCCACCCAACAGCACCATCCCTTTCATGGGATCACAGAATCCCAGGATCACTGAGGCTGGAAAACCCCTTTTAGTCCATCCCAGCTGTGCCCCATCCCCACCTTGTCCCCAGCCCAGAGCCCTGAGTGCCACATCCAGGAATTCCTGGGGCACCTCCAGGGATGGGCACTGCAAACCCCCCAGGGCACTTCCAATCCCTGAGCCCCCTTTCCATGGGGAAATTCCTGCTGTGCCCACCCTGAGCCTGCCCTGGCCCAGCCTGGGGCAGTTCCCTCTGCTCCTGTCCCTGTTCCTGGGAGCAGAGCCCGACCCCCCCGGCTGTCCCCTCCTGGCAGGGAGTTGTGCAGAGCCACCAGGGCCCCCCGAGCCTCCTTTGCTCCAGGACAAAGGAGGATTGGAGGATGTTTCCTTTTAGCCAGACCTTGGCAAGGGCTGCCCAGGGAGGTTTGCAGTGCCCATCCCTGGAGGTGCCCCAGGAATTCCTGGATGTGGCACTCAGGGCTCTGGGCTGGGGACAAGGTGGGGAGGGGACACAGCTGGGACTCGATGGTCCTGGAGGTTTTTTCCAACCTCAGTGATCCTGGGATTCTCGAGGCTACTGTCACCTTGGGGGAGCAATGAAAACCAACTCACAGGAAGTTCTGAAGGAAAAAAAACCCCTCCATCCTTCTATTGAGAGCGTGAAATCCAGCCCAGCCCCATCCCAGCTCCATCTGAGCTCCAGAAGCTGCCTGGCAAAGCTTCAGTGGAACCGGTGTGACCCAGAATTCCCATTCATCCTCCCCGCGCGGAGCCGGTCCCACCCAGAGCGGCTGCTTTCCCTTTCTTCCCTTTCACTCCTTTGTTTCTCCCTTCTGGGAAGAAACCCAAGATGAAATCTCAGCCCCTTTTGAGCGCGGGGCAGGAGGGAAGGAGCCTCAATGAGGATCGCGAGTGCTGATGAGGAGGAAGCACATCTGCAGAGGATACTTCCAATGGAGCATTGTCTGCGGGGTGTCGCCGGCCCATTTCCTCCCATCGGAATTCTGCTGCTGGAAGCACTCCCGGGGAGCGGCCCCGCTCCACATCTGCAGCGGCCCCCGAGCTGCCAGCTCTCAATCCTGCCTTTCAAACGCCGGGGATGAGGGAGGATAGCGGGGGAGGCAAAATCGCGGCTTTTATTGATGAAACTCCCCCTCCCTTCCGCAGCCACCGCCATCCTTCACCCCGGGGAGGCCGGGACGCGCCGGGCACCGCTCCCCCCGCTCTGGAACCTGTTGGAGGAGCGGCCCAGGGACCAGGGACTCAGTGTGGCAATGCCAGGGCTCTGGCAGCTCCTGGAGAGCTCTGCCCGGCTGGGATGATCCATCCCCTGTCCCAGGGGATTCCTGCGGAGCCCCCGGGGTGTCCGAGCAGGACAAGGGAAGAGCAGAGCTGAGCTGTCGGAGCATCAGCGATTCCTGTGCCGTCCGCGCTCCCACCAAAGCGGAGCTGCCCGAGGGCACCGCGCAGCCCCGGGCAGAGCAGGCTGGAAAAGAGGGAGCTGTCAGGAAGTACAAGGGAAGAGCAAATCAGCCAGGCAGGGGCAAGGTCAGCAATCAAAGATCTCCTAATGCTGCCGGCAGCACTGGGAGAGCAGCTGCAGCTCCCTGCCAGGGTAAAATGAGGATCTGTGCAGGAGTCACAGGAGCGATGCTGCTCTCGGAGCTAGGCTGACAGCAGGGATCAGCCGTTCCCAGGAATCCGGAGCATCGGGAACTCCTCGTGCAGTGGAGCCGGGACCAGTAAGGACCGGTCCCAAAGGTCCTTGTCACAGCCAAGGGTGGCAGCTGCAGCAGGGCAGGAGGAGGTGACCGGGTTGCTTTGGCACCACCCAAAGTCATCAGCACGAGGTGGAGCTGAGTTTGGCGCAGGGGGCTCCTGAGCCTGCACTGTGCTGGCTCCCCAGTGACCCTGGGGGTGACACTGGGGACAGTGTCACCCCCAGCCACCCCCTGCAAGCCCTCAGTGACGCCAGGCCTGAGCTCATTCCACAGGTGTGACAACTGCTCAGCACCGCTGCTGCTCACTCCCAGGCTGCCATCCCTCATCATTCCCACCCTTTTTTAATTATTTCCCTTCTTTTTTCCTTTTTTTAAATTTTGAGATTCCTTTGACAAAGCAGTGGGCTCACTCAAATCATTTGGAGCAGCTGATTCTGAAGGGTGAGAAGGAAACAGGGTCAGGAAAAAGGGATTTGAACACTTCTACAGGTAAAAACCTGCAAAGGGCCAGACTCACCCTAAACCCCCACAGGGTTCCATGGCACAGGATTCCCTCCAGCACCCTGCAAGGGCTTCTCAGACTGAGGCACCACATCCACTCTGTTACTGAGGCAGAGACATTTGCAGCTGGACTCGAGGGTAAAAGGATATGTGGAGCTCTCTGCTGCAGCCAGCACCCGGGATTTCCATCAGCAGCAGCACAAGTGATGAACCAACAGCCCCAGGGAGATAAACCCCAGCACATCCCCTGGATAAAAGTGCCCCTGTGTCAGGGAAAGCTTTTAATCAATCCCATTAGGGGGAAGTGGAATCAAACCTGCCCTTCTGCCAGGCTGCCTCAGAGCAGCTCGTTGGCAGCTTCTGCAGGTGCAGAGATTGCCCTGTGCTGAGGTGGGACTGAATTGAGCCAAAACAAATCTGAGGATGTTTCAGGCATTAAAGTTCCTCGGGAAGGTGGGTGATTATGTGGTACAAGTATCTCCTTTTCAATGTCCCCTCGAGTTTCAATTTAGAGGAAGATGGAGTGCTCTGATTGCTGCCTTCGGAGGGAAGTGGAACAAAAGAGCCCAGGAAGGAGGGTTTGGATTTGCTGGAGCAGCTCCTGGGGCTGTGGCAGTGCTTGGAGCTTGGATCTCCAGGCTCAAAGCTCATTCCTGACTGGTGAGAGCTGAAAGAAAACAAAAAACAAAGACATTTTGCACTTGGGTCCTTGATGGAGAATCTGCTGCTGCTCCTCACCCCTGGGGCCTTGTGAAATCCAGGGGGGAAGGAGAGGGGAGAGAGAGAAAGGTGGAGGCTGCAGGTGAGGCCTGAGAGACTTCAAACCCTAGTGTGAGGTGTTGAAAAAAAAAGGTCCCTCAGTGCCCCCTCTGAGGAGCTGCTGGGACAGGAATGGGGCAGGGAATGTCCCTGGTGTGACACACCCCAGGAGCCCCGGGAAGCCCTGGCACAGGCTGGGATTCTCCTGAGGAGGAAGGGGACATGGAGTGCAGGTGAGATGGAGGCACTGCAGGGAACTCAGAGCGATGGAGTGAGAATTCCTTGGGCACAAGATTTGCCTGAGAGGGAACAGCTCCTGTTGGAGCAGTTGGTGTCACTGAGGGGGAAATGGGCAGCTGGGAGCTCAGACCTGCTGGACAGAAATGGGTGAGTGTGGCGGGGAAAAATGGGCAACTAAATAATAGACCAATATGATTTTCAACAGAAGCCGTTTTATTTACATTAAGCCCCAGTTACAGTTTCTAGCACTGCTGTCCACTCCTTCAGGTGCCTCTCGATTGGCTGTCACTGGTTCCCGAGGCAGGCACAGCTCCTTCAGGACACCTGGTTGGTCCAGTGTCCATCATCACGGGCTGTGTCCTCTGTCTAGGTTTTGCATTCTTTGTCCACAGTTTCTCAGGCTCTCCGCTCTTATTTTCAGCCTGTTGTTTTCTCAGTAACCTTGATGAGTTCCTGAGAACCCTGAAAACAAGACTGCAGGTGGCTCGTTATCTACAAACAGTTTGGCTGGCGCACAGAATGGTCTAAGTTGAGCAGACACACTGCTGCAGGCGAGGGGCTGGAGCAGTGCAGGGAGCGGCCGGGCCCGCGGGGCCGTGCTCCGGGGCCGTTCCCACTGCGGGTGTAAAACTCCCCATTCACTGTGGAGTGACACACATTCCCTTGTTCTCCTCCTGTGGAAATGGTGACGGCACGCTCAGCCAGATGGAGCTGCATCCCCGCTCCCACTCCCGGCACGGTTCCCAGGAGCAGCGCTCTGGAATATTGCAGGGCAGGGATGGACTGACATCAGCCCGGACACCCTTAGGGGAAGCCACTGCTCTCTGTCCGTGAGGAAAGGGGAAATTCCCTTGGCAGAGCGCGAGTTGGAGGAGTTTTCCTTGTGGGAGCAGCTCCTGGTGGGAGGCATCGCCGCACCGCGGCCGCCAGATTTCAGTCACGGAATCATTAAGGCTGGGAAAGAGCCCTCCCAGGGATGGTGACTCCAAACCTCCCTGGGCAGCCCCTTCCAAGGCTTAACCGACCTTTCAGTGAAGGAATTGTCCCTAAAATCCAAGCTGACCCTCTCCTGGAGCTGACTGAGGACATCTCCTCCCCTCCTGTCCCTGTTCCCTGGGAGCAGAGCCCGACCCTCCCGGCTGTCCCCTCCTGGCAGGGAGCTGTGCAGAGCCACGAGGGGCCCCCTGAGCCTCCTTTGCTCCAGGCTGAGCCCCCTTTGCTCCAGGCTGAGCCCCTTTCCCAGCTCCCTCAGCCCCTCCTGGGGCTCCAGACCCTTCCCCAGCTCCCTCAGCCGAATTTGTGGCAATTTGTCCCTGATTTCTCTCCCAAAATCAACATCACGCCAGGAGAAAGGACCGCCGGTCCCGCTGCATCCCTGGTGGTCCCTCACCACCTGCACCGCCCCAGAAGCCACAGTTTCCTCTGGGAATGCTGAACTACCTCTAATCTTCCAAATACTGAAATCCCAGCCTCTCTCTGTGCCCGGTTATCTCTTCACCCCCACGTGAGGCATTTCTTTGCTCGGTGGCTTTTGGTTTCCCCCGCCATCCCTTTGGTCTTTCCTGTCCCATTTTCCAGCCTGTTTGCAAACTGAATCGCGGCTTTCATGTCCGGGCAGGGCTGAGGACCCCTGCGAGCGGCGCGGCCTGGAGGGCTCGTTTGTCTGCGGGCTATTTTGCACTTCAATGCCGGCTCAGGGTGTAAAACAGCACCAGCGCTCCTTTATTCACCGGCGCTCCTTAACTCAGCTTGATCGGTTCTAAAGGCCTTTTTCCTTTTTTTTTTTCTCTCCTCCATTTAGCCTTTTATTTTTTAAATTTATAAATTTCAATAAAATTGAACAGGAAATTTTTTAACCTATTACTCTATTACTCGTGCTTTGATAACAACAGGTTAACTAAGATAAATTATTTTAGTAACTTTTTACAGAGCAAAGCCCCGATTTCCGAGCGGATTCCAGCTCCTCGGGCCACCCACGGCTGGGTTCAGGTGGGAGTGGAAAAGCTTTGCCGTCTCTTCATCAGGACGGGAAGGAATTGCAAATTTGATGGAAATACTCGAGATTGAAAAAGGACACAGCCAATTCTCCTCGCCCCTCTTGTCCTTGGAGAGAGCCTGGCTGTGAGTCGGATAAAAATGGCTTTAATGGTGTTGGGGGTGAGGGGAACACGGCCCTCCCCTGCCTCCTGCTCTGTCCATCATCTGTCCCCAGCCAATTAACTGCTGCAGGATTAACAGTCTGTCACATTATCCATGCCTCTTCCCAGACAGAATTCCCAAATTTCTGCTCTCTCAGTGGGAAAAAAATCAACCCGCAAAACAAATAACTCACTACTGATCCAGCCAAATGCCCTTCCCTGCCACCCAAAATGGGAAACAAAGACCCAAATATTGAAATATTTACTGAGCTTCTGCAGTGATGAAAGCCCTCCTGGCTCTGCCATGGGGTAAAGTTTTCTCTAAAAGCTGGAAAATCCCTGTAAACCAAGTGGAAGTGCCACTGTTTGCCAAGGCTTTCTCTGTGGGGACCTGGCAGGAGGAAATTCTGGGCAGTCCCTGTCCTAGGTGTGTCACCCACAGCCAGTCCCCAGGGCTGTCCCTGTCCTGTGTGTGTCACCCACAGCCAGTCCCCAGGGCTGTCCCTGTCCTGTGTGTGTCACCCACAGCCAGTCCCCAGGGCTGTCCCTGTCCTGTGTGTGTCACCCACAGCCAGTCCCCAGGGCTGTCCCTGTCCTGTGTGTGTCACCCACAGCCACCGTGTCCCTGTCCTGTGTCACCCACAGCCACCGTGTCCCTGTCCTGTGTCACACACAGCCACAGTCCCACAGGGCAGGGCTGTCCCTGTCCTGTGTGTCACACACAGCCTCAATGTCCCTGTCCTGTGTGTCACCCATAGCGAAAATGTCCCTGTCCCACAGTGGCTCACTCATGGCCACAATCCCCAAGGTTGTCCCTGTGTGTGTCACCCGCAGCCTCAATGTCCCTGTCCTGTGTGTCACCCACAGCCAGTCCCCAGGGCTGTCCCTGTGTGTGTCACCCACAGCCTCAATGTCCCTGCCCTGTGTGTCACCCACAGCCACAATGTCCCTGTCCTGTGTGTCACCCACAGCCTCAATGTCCCTGCCCTGTGTGTCACCCACAGCCAGTCCCAGGGCTGTCCCTGTCCTATGTTCCCCCCAGCCCTGCCCCACCTATGCTCACCCTGACCCATTGCAGGGGTGGTGCCCGAGCCCCCCAAACCCCAGCTGAAGGTTTCCCATTCCCCGTGGGATCCTGGGAGGGAATCAGGGCCATCCCCACCCTCCCGCTGTCACCCCAGCGCGGTGACAATCGGCTGATTGCATTTAGCGCCCCGTCAGCTCCTCATTACGCGCCTGATTGAAACCTGTCACTGATGACGTTTCCCTAAATTAAGACAGGATGATGGGAGCGGGATGTGGAGCGGGAGGCTCCGCATCCCTGCAGGGCTGGGGGGGCTGGCAGGACCCTGTCCTGTCCCCTCTGTCCCCTGTGATTCCGACCTGGCAGAGCCTCTATTAAGAGCGGTGTCCAAGATTCATCCGCCGAGGTTCCTTTCGTGATTAGCAGAGCCCTGAGCAGTGAAACCGTCCCAGACGGGGTTTGGCATCTCCCCACCCCTCCCACCCCGGCTGCGGCCATAACGGGACACGGCGAGCCCAGCTGGGTTCAGATAACAGGAGCCAAATTTGGGGGTTCTCCAGCCCTTCCTGCCTGATGGGGAGCCCAGCTGAACAGGAGCCAAATTTGGGGGATTCTCCAGCCCTTCCTGCCTGAGTGTCTCCCTGGATGAAGGAGAATCCATTCCAGTGACCCTGGAATGGCTGGGATGGCAGTGGGCGCATGCTGGGCACAGAAACTCGGGGAAAACTCGGGGACCCCAAAACCCCAGAGCAGCCGGAAAAAAGAAGAAAAGCAGTCAGTCAGGGACATGGGTTTGTTGGGGCTGAAATCTGTGATCTTTGCACACTTCACTTCCAGGGGACAGCAAGGACCCCACAGGGAATCAGGGCACAACATCTGGGTGTTCCAGCAGGGATTTGAGACAGAAACAGGGAATTATGCTTGGGAAATGCTCTCAGGGACAGGGTGGGATTTTGGGGTGCCTGTGCAGGGTCAGGGGTTGGATTCCATGATTGCTGTGGGTCCAACTTGGGATATTCTGATATTCTGGGATACCCCATCCCATCTGCAGGGCCAGGAGTTGGATTCCATGATCCCTGTGGTCCTTTTCCATCTCAGGATCCCTGTGGGTCCCTTTCTCTCTCAGGATATTCTGTGTTTCTGTGATCTCTGCCTCACTGTGCAGGGCCAGGAGCTGGATTCCTTCATCCCTGTCGGTCCCTTCCAGCCTGGAATATTCTGCTGTCCCGTGATCTCTGCCCCACTGGAGATGGACCCTGTGTCCTTCCCTGGCTGGGTCCCCAGGATGTCCCCAGGCCACCCCTCCAGGCTCCTTTGCAGCTCCCACCCATCCCAGGGCTGCCATTCCCAGGCAGTGCCTGTGGCTGGGAATGATGGAGGGTGGCAATTCCCGTGTTCTCCAGAGGAACACCAAGCCCTGATATGATATCTGAGCACAGAGCCACCAAACCCCTATTAAGAGGCTCCTCTTCATTATTCCTTTGATTTGCATGCTGCTGTCTGAACGAGCTTAAATGTGATTATTCCTCAGTGCTGCTTCGCCTGTGTTAGAGGGAGCCAATGCCACAGGGCCTTGTTCAAAAACCGCCTGGATAAATATTGTTAAAAATAAATGCATAACATTAATTCTCCATCGTTCATGTCGCTGTTTATTTAATGCTCTAAAAAGCTAATTACCACTAATTTTATTCTACATCTTCTTCAGGTCTCCCAGTCTCGGCGCTGGAAGATAAAAGAATTAATTGTTAATTAGCATCCCTTTCTGGGAGAACACTTTTTTCTTTATCAAAGATTACAAGAGGAGGGAGAGAGGGAGGGAGGGGGGAAGGAACAAAACTCTCAATATTTCTGCCAGCCACGGTGCCAAAATGGGATTTTTTTTTTTCTTAAACAGCAACACTCAGCTCTTATCTGGCTCTGGGGAGGAGAGGGACGAGCTCTGGGGTGTGAAGGCAATAAAATTATCCCTGTCAGGAAAGGTTCTGCTGGCTCTGGTGTCTGAACACGCTGTACTCGCTGGTGTCTGCAGCCAGAGGATGGGAAGGTTCCTGGAATCTGAGAGAGCCAGGGGACCTCAAAATGAGTCAGAGCAGGCTCAGGCTGCAGAGCAGGGCAAGGTTCTTCCCCCAGAGGCTGCTGGCACTGCCCAGGCTCCCCAGGGAATGGACACGGCCCCGAGGCTGCCAGAGCTCCAGGAGCCTTTGGACAGTGCTCCAGGGGGGCCCAGGCTGGGATTGATGGGGGGTCTGGGTGGGAACAGGAGCTGGATTGATGATCCCTGTGGATTCTTCCAGCTCAGGACATTCCAGGATTCTACAAGGGGCAATGCTGACTTGGGTTTAACCCTAACAGAAATTTTCTTGCTCTTGTTCCCAAGTTTTCAACCACCCCTTGGCACAAATCCCCCATTCCCTTCTCGTTCCCTTCCCCTGGAGCCTCCTCCCTTGGGTGTCATGATGGTAACGCTCCATTTGCTGCAGCCTCACTGGCTTTGGGATGTTTTTAGAGATGCTTTTCTCTCCAGCTAATTGGAAATGTTGGCGAACTTTTAATTTGTAACAATGAAGTGAAAACTCCGCCGCCTCCGTATTTACATAAATTAGAGAGACTTTGCACACAAACGTTTCCTAGAAGAGAAGACAAAAAGGAAACAATTTCAGGATGAGTTTCCTGCTCAGAATATTCATGAAGTGAGGCATAAAAATATGGAGAGTGACTGAAGAGTGTTATTAAAACAAAGAATTAGGGACAGAGGGGTGGGGATGGTTCATGAACATGTCCTGGGTAAGGCTGGGAGAGCTGGGGGTGCTCCCTGGAGAGGAGCAGGCTCCAGGGAGAGCTGAGAGCCCCTGGCAGGGCCTGCAGGGGC